>OX453010.1:19633140-19789920 GCA_949699075.1 Asteroscopus sphinx
GAGTGTTGTATTTGAAACATATTAGTTTTCAGCGGTTTTAAATTCAGCTTTGTAAATAAAGTTGTCCTAATCGTTATTAACCTATATTTTATAGGTAAAATTTAAGTACCTATTAATTTTTACATAAAACGTGGGATCTATACAGCCTCAAGCCAGAAGTTTGAACAAAAACTAACAGCTAACCATTTCTTCGACGAACAAAATAACAAAACAGTTACCAAAAAACCAAAAACAAAACATAAATCCGCATTATACTTAGAACCAAGACTAAACATGTACCAGTTTAAAAACCGCGCGCCAATTGAATTCTGGAACACAAAATCTTGCATTGAAATAGTTATTCCGTGGCTCCAAACAGGGTTGACACCATCAACACAAAGGTTAAAGACAATTTTATTTAACACATTTAACCTAACATGAACAACCACCAGCCTTTCATTTGCAAACCAAAAACAATACAACCTAAAACAGCACCCAGATCCGCATCATACTTAGAAAACCGGCCAAGAGCATGTCAGTCCATGCTCAGTATTATAGGGTTCCTTAAGTAGGTGTTACAAACAAATCAAATCGAATATTAATCACGGCTATTTTAGTTTTAGCAATAGACGGCAGCATTGGCGACTCAGAGAGTGATGTCAGTAGCCGCTAGATGGCGCTATACAGTGCCAAATGTAATACACAGCACTTGACGCCAGCATTAGCGACCCAGAGAGTGTTGTACGACGCCGCTAGATGGCGCCAAATTTAAGAAGTGTGTCGTAAACATAACACAAAGTTACTTTTTGTGATTTTTTCAAATAGAAAGTAGCTAAAGGAGCATTATTTGCTATGATCATTTTTCTCTAAGGTCAATGACCTTTGAACTAGGACGTTTTAAGTATTTTTCAGTTTTCTGTCTATAACTCAAAAAATTATAATCACATTATACTCGAAATAATTTTAAAAGAGAGTTTTCACAAAGGTCTATCAATGTGGAATATTATAAGTTTCTACGTTGCATAGTTTAGAAATGGCAGGGGGGGGGACACATTGCAAGCCACTTTGGCGGGCTATATTTCGCAGTTGGTACACCTGATAAAAAAGTGGTGTATGAAACATTACCTTCATTTTAGTAGACCTATTCAATGATACCCCACACGAGGGGGTGCAGCGATAAAAAAATTGTTTTCCCCATTTCACATGTATGGGTGCCACCCATAAAGAACGTAAAAACTATTTATTTATTCTTTTAAAATTGAGATCTATATGCAGACTATTTTTTAACAAAATTTCATTTACTTATGTTTATAACTGTAGAAGTTATTAAGCTGTAAAGGATTAGGACAGACGGACAGACGGACAGACGGACAGACGGATAGACGGACAGACGGACAGACGGACAGACGGACAGACGGACAGACGGACGGACATGACGAAACTATAAGGGTTCCTTGTAGGACTTCGGAACCCTAAAAAAGACTCAATGTATATTCAAAATCCACGTGCTGATTATATTGCAGAGCGCAATCTTGCATTGAAAGAGTTATTCGGTGGCTCCATACAGGAACGACATCATCAGCACAATTTAAGACATCTAACCTATCATGAACTATGAACCAATTCTTTTAACAAAAATTAACAACCAGCCTTTCCTTTACCAAACCAAAAACAATACAACCTAAAACAGCACCTAAGAAACAAGACTTAATGTATATTCAAAATCTGCGCGCTGACTATATTCCGGAGCGCAATCTTGCATTGAAAGAGTTATTCCGTGGCTGGTATACATGGTCGACACAAAGAGGCTTTTATCGCGAACGGTCGCTGAGTGCCAGTGCCGACCGCTAACAAAATCCGACACACGATGAATACGTCTGTAAGTTAGATGTATAATCTTGAGATTTACGATACTAAAAAGTAAGTGCGACGTAAAAGTGTTTTTTGATGTGTGAATGTGATTTAGATTGTGGGTTTATTGTTGTGTTTGTTTTAGTTATGTTAGGACTCAGAACTAATTGATCTTAAGGGACTGAACCGAGTTTCTACTAGATACTGAGTTACTATTGTTATTAATGCACACACAATAAATACTCTAGAAAAATCCAGTAAACCATTTATTGATTTTAAAGTTTTGTAATCAGACTTCACATAGCCTAAACACAACAAAATGTCTGCGCCCTGCAGCTTTAGTACAAAAGTATCATTACAAAAACTAACTGCGCTTGCTGCGGTCAGTCCCTGGAAGGGTGACCATTTCGTCACACACCGAGACCCCTTCGTGGCTCGGAGAGCATGTTAAGCTGTCGGTCCCGGTTGTCATACGAATATCTATGGCAGTCGTTACGGGTAGTCAGAAGCCTGAAAACTGGTCTAACCTCCGAATGTCGGTATTACCCAGTAACTGGGTTGCAGGGTTCTGAGGGTAGTCGCTCCGTGTAAAATACTGATGGTCAGCCGTATCTGATTAGACTGGAAGCCGACCCCAACATAATTGAGAAAAGGCAAGGAGAATTCATTCAATTCATTACAAAAACTACAGAAAAAGTATCATTAAAATCAAAGCAATATAATGTGGCCATAACAACTGCAGCAAGTGCACAATTTAATTAACCAAACCCGGAATCTCATTAAATAGGGCCTTAATAAAGTATAATGAACACGGAATTTTGACTACACTTTTGTTGCATTGTGTGGAAAACTGTCCAGAATAAGTTTCAAATCCGTATAAAATATAATATGTTCAGAATAGTCTCCCTAGAAGAATATCCAATTGAACTGGCGGTTGAACGTGAAAGAGCTTTTTATCTCGGCACGGCGGAGCGCAAGTGGCGAGTAGCACAGATAAAATCTAGCTTTGCTATCCGAGTAAACACGTGAGTGAAATGTGCCTTAGAAATAACCCAGCGGCTAATACGCTTTTGCTGTGGCAATTTACAGTTAACCTACGTAACGTGTACTCTAGTAAGTAACGCTGTTAATTAAAAAGTACAGTTTTGTAAAAGGTAAAATGTGACTTTTGAAGCTCTTTATACGTATTGAACTTTGTTTATGGGACTTTTGGCACACAATTAAATCAATATATAACAAACATTTTGGCTAACCTCGACGTTTCGGCCAAGTTGCATTGGCCGTGGTCACGAGCAGACTGAAGTATGTGGGTGTCATCGTCTTGAGCGGCGGGTGTTTTCTCTAACCACCCGTGGTTGGTTTTTCGTAACGTCGCTGTCCGTAACAAGATATGCTGAATCACGACACACTATGTTGACAGTTTTGGCGCGAACATTTCTCGATTACCGGATTCCAAGAGGAGGACAACTTATATCCATCTTCCCAAATCCATTTTCTTCTTCTTTATACGTAGTCAGAGTACGGTCGACCGCACGTCGGTGGTAACACTTTGACATTAGCACCATCTTTATTTCGTAAGCAGTAAGGGCGGTTTTCGAATTGAAGTGTTACCACTGTCATGCGGTCGACTGTACTACTACTAATTTCAGCGGAAGTTAGACTTTTATGTTGTTTTCTCACATTATCGTGTTTCTGTACTTAACTTAGCGAATACTTAATTTCATATGTTTTACATTGTAACTCCCTACCTCGGACGAATAAAAATGGCGGACGGAATCTCGCTAAGAAAAGATTGAAGCACTTCGTTTTTTCCTAAACCCACTATAATTTCAACAAAATTTTAACAAACCAGATATAGATTGTAATTTTATTTGTGACAATATGATAATGACTACATTCACACGAGGTTCGTTGCGTAATCGCGGCTCTTTGTCTTACTATGAGTGAATGTGTGCGTGCCAGCCCGTACTTTTAAGCAAGCTGTCTTACTGTAGGTGCTTCACTTTTTGTTTAGCGAGATTCCGTCCGCCTTTTTGTATTTGACCAAGCTCCCTACCTACTCTATTGACAAGTAAACAATACAAATGGCGCGCAAAGGATTACAAAAGATTAAGTTAAGTTGCCCGACGTGGAAGTCTCAGACAATGTATTTTCCGACACCCAATAATCCGTTTCCACAAAGAAATGAACGTAACAATACATTTGAACGTAAAAATACCCTGTGTGTGATCAGTGAGTGTAGTACGTGTAGCGGTAACCAAACGCATGTCAAAGAGTTGTCTGTGTAATGACAATCACATGAGACTTTCCATCTTCATGTCTTTGGCGAACGCGAATAGCAATACCATTAAGACTACAGTATAATAGACGGTATTGCAGTTTTTATGGGCAAACTATCCCCTTACATCATTAAAAAGCTCTCCATAGCTAAGTAGAGCCCACAGTTTAACTATATATATGGTTAAACAGTGGTAGAGCCCCATCTCAAAAAATTCAAAACGATTGTGCAATGCACACGACTGAAGTAAAACTTTACTAAAAAATAAAAAATCAAATGTGTGCTCGCACTTCTCTCTCTCCCCTACAGTAATACACGAAATGTATTATTTTGAGGAAAGAGGTAGGGGTCTTGAACGCCCCTTAGCCACGGCGACCTAATAAGATCTAATGTGACGCCTCTTGCAGCATTACAGCACTTCCCCAAGCTGCAAGTCAATCATAAAGTCGACTATGATACGAAATGTAACTCTCTCCCTTGCTATCTTCACTAATTTATATCTCCCTCTCAACTTCCGTTTGCACTTTTCGTAACGCATTTACACTTTTCGTAACGCATTCACCAGCTTACTACCCAAGTCAAGCGTGCCTAAAGAAGTTTTACTTCAAAAATTACTTTCTGTGTACATCATTTATCGATAATCTGGTTGCACAGAATTGAAGTAAAGGTACTGTAGTTTAATCAGAAACTATTATTAACTATGTTAAATATAGTTTACTCTAGTTGTAGACAGAAAAAAAGCGAAAAACGGTCACTTTTGGATATTTTTCTATCTATAACTACAGTGACTGATGTTCTTCAGTATGCCTTAAAACTACAGTGGAAATGGGCTGGACACCTAGCCCGTTATACCGACAAAAGATGGACTATAGAGGCAACCCGATGGACAGGACTCAGCGGTAAGAGACGACAAGGGCGACCTAGAAAACGTTGGACAGACGATATTATAGCGACAGCAGGAGATCAATGGATAAAAGAAGCCGCAAACAGAAACAACTGTAACAAGCTGGAGGAGGCCTACACCCGAGAAGGGGTTCCTATCCCAAAAAAATAAATAGTAAGAGTGATATGTAAATATGATCAAGGATAAGAAATAAAAAACCGGCCAAGAGCATGTCGGGCCATGCTCAGTATTATAGGGTTCCTTAAGTAGGTGTACAAACGAATCAAATCGAATATTAATCATGGCTATTTTAGTTTTTGCAATAATCGGCAGCATTCGCTACTCAGAGCGTGTTGTTAGTAGCGCCATCTAGCGATAAATTCAAGAAGCCAAATTTAAGAAGTCTGATTGATGTCAAAGTTACTTTTTGTGATTTTTTCAAATAGAAAGTAGCTAAAGGAGCATTATTTGCCATAAAAATTTTTCTCTAAGGTCAATGACCTTTGAACTAGGACGTTTTAAGTATTTTTCGGTTTTCTGTCTATAACTCAAAAAATTATAATCACATTATACTCGAAATAATTTTAAAAGAGAGTTTTCACAAAGGTCTATCAATGTGGAAGATTATAAGTTTCTATGTTGCATAGTTTAGAAATGGCAGGGGGGGGGACACATTGCAAGCCACTTTGGCGGGCTATATTTCGCAGATGGTACACCTGATAAAAAAGTGGTGTATGAAACATTACCTTCATTTTAGTAGACCTATTCAATGATACCCCACACGATGGGGTGCAGCGAAAAAAATTATTTTTTCCCCATTTCACATGTATGGGCGCCACCCCTAAAGAATGTAAAAACTATTTTTTTATTCTTTTAAAATTGAGATCTATATGCAGACTATTTTTTAACAAAATTTCATTTACTTATGTTTATAACTGTAGAAGTTATTAAGCTGTAAAGGATTAGGACAGACGGACAGACGGACAGACGGACAGACGGACAGACGGACAGATGGACAGACGGACGGACATGACGAAACTATAAGGGTTCCTTGTAGGACTTCGGAACCCTAAAAAGGCTTATTATTATTACAACTACAGTGAACTTTATTTTAAAGAGTTAATAGTTTCTGATTAAACTACAGTAGCTTTATTTCAATTCTGTGCAACCGATTTCCGATATAAGTTTTACACTGATGGTTGCCACTGAGCTGTGGGGAGCCCCTTAAGCTCGCGTCGCCAGCCTGTAACATAAAAATTTCTGATGCGATGCTTCTCACGCTCGGCCGCCGGCGCCGGCACAGAGGAACGCCGGGGAGTAAACATAGAAAAAACGTGACCGTTAACTCTTGCGAGTGTTCTATCCGCGCTTGCATTTGCGTTTGCGTAGAGATAAATAAATATCTTTGGGACATTTTTACACAGCACAATCTAGTCCCAAACTAAGCAGAGCTTGTGGTATGGGTACTAGACAATGGATATAATACGTATATACTTTTTTTTTTGTAAATACATACTTATAATACATAAGCAACACACCCAGACCAACACAAACACTTATGTTCATCACACAAATATTTGTGTCCTGTGGGAATCGAACCCACGACCTCGTTATCAGCAGTCCGACACTCGAACCACTAGACCACAGAGGTCGTCAAAATGACGCCACCCATTTTTTATGTTAGGTTTCCTGACTAGGAATTCTCAGACAATGCATTCCTGACACCCAATAATCCAGTCCCACAAAGAAATAAACGTGACAATACATTTTAAATAAATGCTGTCCCTTGTGTGAACATTGAGTCGTACGTGGAGCGGCAACCACAACATATATCAGAGAGTCCTTTGTCGCGTCATAAATACACGAACTCGCGTGATAAATTCGATTGCATTTTCATTCGGTGCATTGAAATGTCTACTGTGTGTAAATTATGTACTATGATAGTTAAGTTTGAGGTAACCATAACGTGCATAAATTGTATTGTATTGTATTGTATTTGACGACGTCTGTGGTCTAGTGGTTCGAGTGTCGGACTGCTGATCACGAGGTCATGGGTTCGATTCCCACAAGAAACAAATATTTGTGTGATGAACATAAGTGTTTGTGTTAGTCTGGGTGTTGCTTATCTATTATAAGTATGTGTGTATTTACAAAAAAAAAGAATATAAGTATTATATCCATTATCTAGTACCCATAGTACAAGCTCTGCTTAGTTTGGGATTAGATGGTGCTGTGTAAAAATATCCCAAAAATATTTATGTATTTATTTATTGTAATGCATCATACATCAATCATAATTCGACAAAATCTGTGTCACATACAACAACGTCAATATATAGACACGCGATCTCATATAAGCAGCATGTTCCAAATTCAGTTGACGCAACCGTTGATAAAATTTACATTGTGTTCGCGAGACAGCTGTCAAGTGAACTAATGACAGATGACAGTGTGGTTCCGGAACCATAACTCGTGGTAACCATGTTGTTCTTCTAAACAGCGCATCTAGTACGTTGTACATATATATCGATGGTCACATATGACTTTACCAAGAAACGAAGCCTGCATGGCCGTTCACGTAATTTCATGACGTGCCGACCAAGTTGCAGTGACGCTGCAGTTCGTATCTGATAGCGACCACCGAAGATAGGAGAATACAAAACTGGCCAAGAGCATGTCGGGCCATGCTCAGTATTATAGGGTTCCTAATTATAAACGATTCAAATCGAATATTAATCATTGTTATTTTAGTTTTTGCAAACAGCGCCACCTAGCGCTGAATTTAAGAAGCTAAATTTAAGAAGTGTGTCATATCAATATAACACAAAGTTACTTTTTGTTTTTTTTTAAATAGGAAGTAACTAAAGGTACATTATTTTTTTTCATCCCCGTTTCACATGTATGGGCGCCACCCCTAAAATACGCGATTTAGATTTTTTATTCTTTTAAAATTGAGATCTATATCTAGGCCATTTTTTAACAAAGTTTCATTTACTTATGTTTATAACTGTAGAAGTTATTAAGCTGTAAAGGATTAGGACAGACGGACAGACGGACGGACATGACGAAACTATAAGAGTTCCTTGTAGGACTACGGAACCCTAAAAAGCATTGTTTCGAAAATATAATTGCAACTACACTTATTTAGTTACGTGAATTGGCCTACAGGTGCTTATAAATTCGCTCATATAATATTTCGTACCAGTACGTACTATTTTCATCACTTCAAGTTCAATCGGGGAAACTATCACCATTTTAACTCAACTCCCAAACAGTATTATACCTGTGATCCAGTTTGAATATTTTTTTTAATAATTGACAAGGGCAATCAAGCAAACGAGTCACTTGATGGTAATCAATCACCACCGCTCATGGACATTGGCAACACCAAGGAAGTCGCCGAAAAACTGCCGACCTTTAATAAATATGCTGAAATATGCGCTTTTCTTGAATGCTCGCATTTCGCTTCATATCGATAAAACGAGTGAAAGTAGCTACCTCACCAATTTATCCTTATTTTTCTTTTCTGCTCCTATCTATAACCTATTCATTGAAACCATTCCAATGAGTCCAAACACGATGCCTCTTCTGTAAGTTGGTAAGAAGTTGGGTTAAGATTACCATGTTCTTGCAATATTATTGATGTAACAGGACACCAAATTTCGAATCGATCAGACCTGTGGAAGTTGCTCACATCCCTACATCAACTAGAAAAGTGCTAATGATCTTCAAATGGCTGAACATATTTTCTTGAAGAACACTCTCAATCAAGTCACCTTTCAAACTAAAAAATTAAATCAAAATCAGTTCACCCGTTTGGGAGCTACGATGCCACAGACAGATACATAGAAACAGATACACCACACGTTAAACATATGAGATAAATAGATAAAACGTTTATTTTGTACAAAAACAAGACACAGGACATACAAGTAAAAAGACAATAAAAGGCGTGATTATTGTACCAAATGAGTGTCCAGCTCAGCATGTGCCAGGTACCTGACGCTGGATCCCTGCAGTGACATACGGACGTCGAGCAGACCAGATACATGAGAAAAATTAAGAATGATTGTTTGTGTGTGTGTGTGTTGTTTTTAGTGTATGTATAACACAAGGGGTGTTTGCGTCGGGGGTTAAAACCGATACAAGATTGAGAAGCTAAAAGTTCTGAAAGAAAATAATCTCATACAGTGAAGTTCAAGGTAACATTGACGTCAATATTCCGAGGTTCGTCGCGTCGTAAACATATGAACTGCCGCTATAAATTCGATCGTATTTTGGTACACACTATGTCGTCGCGAGAACGGCAGAGTACGGAATTGAGCAGTTCATGACGTAATACTAAATTCCTTAGTTAGGCAAAGTAACTGCAACGAAATGTCTTACAGAAACTAGTGTACTGATACAATCGTAAATGGATAGACAGAATGTGCTTTATAGTACACCATGAAAATGGCAGAAAACAGAAACAACGTGTAAATTATGAGTACATTGGCGGTCTTCTACAACCTTTGAATGGACAAAGAAATGTAAGATCTTGATCATGGGTGCCGTCCGTGGGGTACTATGTTTATAAGCTAAAAATAAAAACACAAAATATATCGTATTATGAAGTTACAGTGCTTATATTCTTTACTATCCTACAACCGCGGCTTCGCCCGCGTTTCATTTGAGTTTATCATCCCGGGATAAAAAGTGGCCTATATGTTAATCCGAGTTATGGTTTACCTGTGTGCTAAATTTCATTCAAATCCATTTAGCCATTTCGGTGTGATTGATGGAGAAACAAACAAACATCCATGCTTTCGCATTTCTAATATTACTAAGATTAAACATACCTACACAATAAAACTTTTTAACAAAAAATTGAACCGACGAAAACAGAAACTGAAAAGCGAAAAATAACTAATTATGAGTCGGCGCCAAACGAACTTTTAACAAGCAAAGTCCATGCAAGTTGCAAGTGGCCGAGCGGAGAACGCATTTTTGGAAAGTTATTGTTTATCGTTGAAAATTTCACGTTGTATTTGATGTGACGTTGTTTTTATTATTTATTTAAAGTAATTTAATGATCTTCGTTGATTGGTTGTTTGGCGCCGACTCATAATTAGTTATTTTTCGCTTTTAAGTTTCTGTTTTCGTCGATTCAATTTTTTGTTAGAAAGTTTTATTTTTCATTTTTTTATGGTTAAAATCTAACTCCAGATCTCCATTATGTCGTAGTGTCTAGAACTATATTTATGTGTGTCAAGTTTCAACAGAATCGGTTAACAGGTAAGAATTCAGTGGGTGAACAAACACTCATCCCCTGTTTTACTACCCTTAGGGGTGGATTTTGATTTTGAAATTTAAATGGGACCAACTTTGAGATATACCCTATCCATTAAAAAAAGAATCATCAAAATCGGACCACTCTGTAAAAAGTTATGCGTGGTCATACATAAAATTTAAAAAAAAAAAAAAAAAAATATACGCGTCGAATTGAGAACCTCCTCCTTTTTTTCATCGGTTAAAAATCTAACAAGATACGTGATTAAAATAAAAGATGATGTTATGCAAAAGTTGTTTATAGCATTAAGTGATTTCTATCAGACAACCATTTGGTATATATACGTGGGACACTCAGAAAGTTTTGCGAAACTAAAAAAAATTGTTCTATACGTACATATATTTTTATCAAATCTTTTCAAAGTACTTTCCACCAGCCTCTATACAAAGATTCATGCGCCTAAACCAGTTTTCAAAACACTTTTTCCAGTCCGCCGCAGACACCTCGTTTACAGCCTGCTCGAACGCAGCCAGCGCATCTTCCGGCGACGAAAATTGTATCCCTTTGAGCTGATTTTTTATTTTTGGGAATAAAAAGAAGTCACACGGTGCTAGATCAGGGCTGTAAGGAGGGTGACCCAGGAGTTTGACTGGCGTGCTGTCCAGGAAGTCCCTCGTTTTGAGTGCGGTGTGCGCAGGTGCATTGTCGTGGTGGAGCAGTAGCCCGCGGAGCCCTGTGTTTGGTCGCTTGTTGCTTATAACAGAGAAAACTTCTGGCAAAAATTTGGTAGTATACCATTCGGCATTAATGCTTCTTTGATCCCGTAAGGGAATTGATACCAAGTGGCCAGTCAAATTAAAAAAGCTAGCGATCAAAATCTTACCCCCGCTTCTAGATCGCTTCACTTTGGTAGGCGTTGGCTCATTTTGAAACACCCAAACAGTCGACTGGCGCTTGGTTTCTGGGTCGTATTGATAAATCCAGGACTCATCACCTGTAACGATGTCGTAAACACGCCGAGACGAGCCTGCTTCAAATTTGTTAAGCATATCACGGCACCATTCCACCCGGGCCTGCTTCTGAGCATCGGTGAGGTTGTGCGGCACCCAGCGTGATACTATCCTCCTCACGCGAAGATGGCTGTGTAGAATCTCGTGAACGCTTCCCGATCCAATCTTCAATATGTGTTGAATCTCCTGATATGTAATTCGCCTATTGTCTTGAATTAAATTTTTCACTGCTAGCACGTTTTCTTCGGTAACAGCCGTCAAAGGGCGACCGCTTCTTTCGTCATCCCCCAAAGTTGGTCGACCGCGCTTGAATTCGTTATACCAACGATACACGGTTGCTTTGGAAGGGCCTTCATCCATGAATGCCATTTGAAGTCTATCGTACGATTCATCCGGTTTCAGGCGACACTTGAAATCGTATAAAATCATAGCTCTAAAATGTTCCCGGCGCAGATCCATATTTCAGTGAGACACTGTAACGAGGCTAAACTCGTTACGCTGCTCACCACCTTATTTGGATTTCCTGGCCACTTTATTAAAACTTTACCTATCCAAATTCAAAATTTTAAATTCTTCTATAATTTTCTATTTTTATCAAAAAACAACAGACTTATATCGTAGCCTTGGCCGGGCATGGACGTGTCCGACCATTACAGTTTTTTTATATTATTTTACTTATACAGTTTCTATATTGTACGCGGAAAGACACTCATGTGTCTGTGACTGTGTCTTATAATAATTATATTATTTTATTAACAAATAGTAAATGTATCAATTTAACAGTTAGTGAGATACAGTATACCAAAATCGTTCCTGTTGTGTTTTTATTGTTTGTGCCGACCTACCAACCTACCTACCTACCTACCTGAATCCTGAATCCAGCCCGAGCTCGCTGCATGGACATAGCAGCAACTCAATTGTTTAATAGTCGGAGTTGACCTACCACTCCTCCGGCCCTCCGTACTACTGACCCTCTCTGCCCTCCATACCTCAGAGGAGTTCCATAACTCCATACCACTAGTTCCATACCTCCATACCACTAGTTCCTGCAGTTCCTGTACCACTAGTTCCTGTTGTTCCTGAGTTCTGTTCCTGTACTTCCTGTTATCCTCCTACTTCCGTGTCACCGTGTGCCAAGCCACCGAACCCTCGACCCTGCGAGTCTCCTGCCCGAGCCACCCACACCGGCCACGACGTGACACTGGCGCCCAACTGTATTTTCATTATTTTATTGTGATATATTTATTTTCTTTGTTTTTTTATAATCACCCACCATTTATTTTTTTCAAAATTCCAAAAGTCACCGGGCGACAACATAATCGTTTGTATTATTCTTATTTGGCCATCATTTAACTTATCATTTTCACCTGTTTTATAACCCATAAATTTCTTGATTTCTTTTTTATACCAGTTTGTTATAAAATCATCATTACAAAAAAATTACACACATTTTAATCAGACATTTAATACAAATATACAAACATAACTCCATACAAAACTATACAGTATACAAAGCAATAAACATACTGCATTTACATACAAAAATACCGCACCGGTTGCTCAACAGCAACTACACCCACTGAAGGCACTTGAGGTTTAAATCCAACTTGAGAAAACTTGGGTTGGATTACCAAAAGTCGCTGGAAGATAACACATCCTCGTCGAAGGAGAATATCCTTCCACTTGGTACTGCCACATACTCCCAACGGTATATCCATAGGTCTTCGAGACCGACTCTGGTGTACTGTTGCGGAGCACACATTACAATCACTATTCACACCATCAATATAATAAAACCGGTAATAATCAATTCTTCAATCACATTCGTTTTGGAAAATTTTATTATTTTGACGTTGACTGACAATTAACATGTCAATTTAATTTTCAAATTCCGAAAATTACATTTTTTATTCTTCTTTAACCAAAAAGGTTCCAATACTTCAGATGCGATATAAGTCAATTAATTTTTAAATTCAAACTAAATACTCTTTTTATAAATATATATTTACTATCACTCATCTCATTACCCTTGGTATTTATTTTGGCAAATATATTATACCATTATATAATAATATGTATTAATACGTATATATTTCTATTCTACTACCTATCCTTCTATTCTATCCTCCTATTATATTCTATCCTTCTATTCTATCCTTCTTTCTTCTACTCTTCTATTCTTCATCTATACTTCTTCTCTTTACTTCTATTATATTATATTATTATTTTTCTACTTTACCTTAGATGGTTCTAGACTCATAGTCTCTATTGTAGGTAGCGAGCGGTGCACAACTCGACATAAATAAGCCTTATGTGTTCGAGCGGTGCATAACTCGATAAAAATAAGCCTTATATGTCGAGGTGTAATAACTCGTAAAAAAAATACAATCGGGTTTTCTAAAGGTGCGGGCGACGACACCTAATTTAAATAAATAAGCCTTAAGTCATTTTAAACAGAAGGATTTCTTGACGAGTATGTGTCACCTATAAATGTGTACCATATCTCTCTCCGTATGCAAGAATTTTGAGTGATGATGTATGAATAATTTTGAGTGATGATGCATGAATCTGTACCAAGTCTTCCTTCACAACCTCAAAATTTATAGGTGTTAATAATATTATTGTTCAGGGATTTAGGGGTATTTTTATGTATATATAGATAACTCACTCACCTCACCCATTAATATTTATTTTAATATTATTTTATTTATATTTTTCTTATAAAACTTACATACCTATTAACTTTGTAAAAAAATCTTCTAAGAGATTTTTTTACACCGGCCCACCCGGGTAGTGTAACGAGGCTAAACTCGTTACGCTGCTCACCACCTTATTTGGATTTCCTGGCCACTTTATTAAAACTTTACCTATCCAAATTCAAAATTTTAAATTCTTCTATAATTTTCTATTTTTATCAAAAAACAACAGACTTATATCGTAGCCTTGGCCGGGCATGGACGTGTCCGACCATTACAGTTTTTTTATATTATTTTACTTATACAGTTTCTATATTGTACGCGGAAAGACACTCATGTGTCTGTGACTGTGTCTTATAATAATTATATTATTTTATTAACAAATAGTAAATGTATCAATTTAACAGTTAGTGAGATACAGTATACCAAAATCGTTCCTGTTGTGTTTTTATTGTTTGTGCCGACCTACCAACCTACCTACCTACCTACCTGAATCCTGAATCCAGCCCGAGCTCGCTGCATGGACATAGCAGCAACTCAATTGTTTAATAGTCGGAGTTGACCTACCACTCCTCCGGCCCTCCGTACTACTGACCCTCTCTGCCCTCCATACCTCAGAGGAGTTCCATAACTCCATACCACTAGTTCCATACCTCCATACCACTAGTTCCTGCAGTTCCTGTACCACTAGTTCCTGTTGTTCCTGAGTTCTGTTCCTGTACTTCCTGTTATCCTCCTACTTCCGTGTCACCGTGTGCCAAGCCACCGAACCCTCGACCCTGCGAGTCTCCTGCCCGAGCCACCCACACCGGCCACGACGTGACAACACAATACTTTGAATTAACTCGCAAAAAATGTGGAGGGAAATTTTGAAATTGGAACTTACTTATTTTTACTTATAAATAATCATATTTTCGAAAAACATTATAACTGGCCAGTCTCCCATATATAAAAACTTTTTTTCGCAATACTTTCTGAGGGGCCTGGTAACTATTAGCAAGCAAAAAGAGAAGTTACCTACTTCACTAACAAACCACAAGTCCCTTGGAACTTATATACCGGTGGAAGTAAACACATTGCACATAAACCCGAGATCGTAGCAACCATAGTTCACAAGTAAGTTGTAAGTTAACTAAACAGATACGTCGGTAATGATTGTCTCAACAACTACATTGACTACAGGATGCTACTAAACAACAAAGTACCAACCCAAATGAAAAAAAATATTGAGGTAATTTTGCAGCGTTGTTTTTGATCACTTAGCGTGTTTTTGAATAACATTTAATAAGATACAACGCTTAAATCCTTCACAAATCGCTGCTTTGCATGAGTAACGAGACAACAAAATTCTTATTTTTCTAAATTTAAATAAGTAGGTACACATAGCGAACACAATCAAGTGGGCGTTCGTTTTATGATTTTTTTTTTCTGTCGTTATTCATGCAAAGCAGTTAAATACAAAAATATGGTACAGTCGCCTACATGACAATAGTAACACTTGAATTAGAAAACCTGCTTACTGCTTACGAAATAAAAGCGCTGTCAATGACAAACTGTTACCACTGAGTCACTGACGTGCGGTCGACCGTACATACATGGTTCAGAATGTGTATGTACTCCTATTTTAATGTTATTATTTTATTTTAATTAATATAGAAAACAGTAAAAATGAGATTGAGCATTTCTAATAAATTTTGAGACAAACTTTTCATCACCGTACCTATAATCATCATCAGCATTCGCCCATTTCATAAAATGTCAATCGTGTGGGTTGACACTGTATTGCATATTGCCGTCCATATTAAAGTAGAAGCTATTCTCTACAAGTAGGGATAGTAAAATCTGACCTTTCAATCTAGAATATCCCTAACGCTAAAGGGCTTTGTGTAATAATAGTTTTTGTTTCGCAAACGGTACGTGAAAACAAGAGAAAATCAAGAATATTATGTACAGTGTTACCAACCCTACTTTTTGAACAGTATATCTACTGTTTTTCGCATGTCATCCCTGTTTTCTGTTTTAGTCCGTGTTTCTACTGTTTTTTAGAGACCTTACAAGTCAAACATATGAAATGACTTTAATCATGGTAGATCTGTAATTACTTGTACTTTTAATTGATGGTTTAAATAAAAAAGTGTATTACACAATCAGTAACGAAAATATGTAAAGTTAAATAGGCAAAAAAGAAACAGATTTAAGGAGACGTGGAAATAATAAAAAACCGGCCAAGTGCGAGTCAGGCTCGCGCATTAAGGTTTCCGTACTTCTCAACGACCTGATACCCCATAAAAACTGATTTAATTTACGAGAGTTTATCAAAAGACATCAACGCACAGTGCGCGAAATATGAATTTTTGCATGTGTTTCTTACGCAGATGCCACCACATATGTCTATGTTTGTCTTATATTTAGTATTTGTTGCTAAATTACATAATATGCACTATAATCTGACCAAGTTTGACGCTGGTATATATTACCGTTTTGAAGATAGAGCAGGAACAATAATGTAAAAAAATGCATGTTTTTTGAGGTTTATTGTATGGGGACCCACTTTGGTTTTAGACTTTTTTTTGTTTTTAGTATTTGTCGTAATACAACTCATAGCAACACATATTCTGAGAAAATGTCAACCAGTTATCTATTACCTTTCAAAAGATACAGCCCTGTGATAGACAGACGGACGGACGGACAGCGTAGCGAGAGTAATAGGGTCCCGTTTGGCACCCTTCGGGTACGGAACCCTAAAAAAACATCAGTTAAAACTTAGAAGGGGCTCCGCACTCTGGGTTTTTACTGTGTTCTGCTGTTCTGTGTTTTATGACTCTGATAGGGTTGGCAGCACTTATTAAGTAAGAAGATTATTCCATTGTAATGTAAGCCAAACAAAATTTTTTTTTGTTAAAAAACTCACTAAAATTTCTCCTGTATCGTGGATGCTTTTACAGACACGAACAAAATTACAGTCGACTGCACATCAGTGGTAACACTTGAATTATTTGTTTGTCCTTCAATCACGCTGAAACGGCTAAACGGCTTTCAATGAAAATTAGCCGATAAATAACCCCGATTAATATATAAGCTACTTTTTATCCCGAGATAACGTCTTCTTTCTGTGATAAACTGAATTATAGACGGGCGAAACTGCAGGCAATGGCTAGTATTGCATAAATTAAAGAATTCGATTATCTTTAACGGTGAAGGAAAACTTCGTGAGGAAACCTGCCCACTTGAGGGTACTCCACACAGTTCTGGGTGGTGTGTGTTGTTCACCAACCAGCAGTAGGCCAGCGTGGTGGACTAAGGCCAGAACACTTCTCTCAAAGAAGAAGCCCGAGCCCGGCAATGGGACAGTAATGAGTTGTTTACGTTATGTACTCGTGGAGTTTATTTTAAACCCATCAAGGGTGCAAGGCCGCTGGTAGCCATGAAACAATAGCAAATGTATTTTGTGTAGCCGTTCCTTGATGAAGTAATGCACCTCACAACAATGGAAGCTTGAGCCCTTATTTGATAAAGAAAATTGAAAATCAAAGCCAAAACGCGTTCTATAGAAACTTTTCAGCAGATTTATATAATTATTATGTTTACCAGAATTCCTTACGTGTACATTTCGATGAAAATTGGATCATTCGTCAAATAATCATATAACTCAAATCGGCTTATATGGATACCGAGATTTGTCCTAATTTTGAAATGGCATCAAGGTTATTACTCGTAATCAGCAATCTTCATAATCAATTCACAGAAAAAATTGAGTTATTTGATTCTTCGCAAATAATATCGTAATGTTACTTAATGACAAGAAAATAAATTACGTTATTTGGGTCAAAGATATTACAAAATTGATATATTATTTCTTAATACTAATATCCTTCCTTGAATAATAGTTGGCCCTTATCTATTTATATTGATATACTTTCTTCAATGTCACCACCATACTTATAGTATAAGACATTTTACATATAAAAACATATAAAAACTTTTTCGTACAAAACGCCATCAATGTGAAGCACGCTCAACAATAGGGGCACGTACTAAGTTAACCTTCTCTCGTAGCTGAATAGCTACGTCGTAGCTGATATCTACGCCGTAGCTGGCGTAGCGCGCCTGTTTAGCCCTGTCGTTTGAGATAAGGGTAAATTCAAAATTTCGCTGCGTAGATAAGCTAATGAGAATAATTTTTGGACTACCTCACTAGCATATTAAGCTGGTTGAGTACTAAAGAGTGTTATTGTGTACTGGTGTGTTTTTCTGTGTGGTTGTAGACGGAATGAGAGTTTGTACTTTGTTGGGACTAGGTTAAGTATGATTTTCCCCTTTATATTACTTCTCATAAAATAACAAACTTAAACGTTAAATAGATTTTAAAGTGTAGATTTATTTAATGAGTAATATTTAAGTGTTTTTTTTTAATAATTTGTCTTTGCTATATCATCATCATGATCATCATTTCAGCCGAAAGACGTCCGATGCTGGACATAGGCCTCCCCCAAGCATGTTGAGGGGATATGCCATAATTGCCACGCTTGGCAGGCGGGTTGGCAATCGCAGTTGGTTGGTTAACTACTCAGAGAACGCTGCAGCCCATCCTCTGGTGAATCCCTTAGTCGCCTTTTACGACACCCATGAGAAGATGAATGATGATGATGATGATGATGATGATGATGATGATGCTGATGATGATGATGATGATGGTGATGATGAATTCTTTATTTCCGTCACCACACGAAACTTCTTCTTTGCTATATGGTTTAAAACATTATATTTATGAGTCACACCGCTAAGTTTTTTTGAAAATATACCTATATTACCTACCCTTTGTTTCACCGCAATACTTTTCTGAGTGGGACCAGTAAATCCGTATAATCCACAAGGAGCGTCAACGTTTCAGTGCAAATACACAAAGCCAACCCTTGTGTGCTTGATCTAAATTTTTTCTTTCCAAAATCTTGGTCTCTGGAATGCCAGTAGGATTTAACATTATTCATCATCTTAAAATTAAATATGACTACAAAATATTTACGGATAAGAGATACAAGGTGGACTGACGGTCTGGTGAAGGTCGCGGGAATCCGCTAGATGCGGAGGCGCATAACCGGTCGTTGTGGCGATGCTTGGTAGGTTGGATGGTGATAGGTCTCCCCGCCTATGTCCAGCAGTGGACGTCTTTCGGCTTAAATGACGATGATGATGATGATAATAAGATTAAATAATAAATAATTATTTTTGAGACATTTTTACACAGCACGATCTAGTCCCAAACTAAGCAGAGCTTGTATGTACTATGGGTACTAGACAGTGGATATGATACTTATATACTTTTTTTTTGTAAATACATCCTTATAATACATAAGAAGTACCCAGACCAACACAAACACTTATGTTCATCACACAAATATTTGTGTCCTGTGGGAATCGAACCCACGACCTCGTGATCAGCAGTCGGACACTCGAACCACTAGACCACAGACGTCGTCAAAATATACTTGACTTTACTAATTTAGTGTTCCGTACCCAAAGGGTACAAATATAAATATAATAATATAAATAACAAATATTAAAAAAGTTAGTGTAAACTAAGTGTTATTGGGTTTTTTCATTAGGAAATTCTCAGTAGCAGCCCGGAGTCTGGATTTGTGCCCGGTTAATGGCAATAGACTCGCCCCCTATTACATGGGACTACAACATAACTGGCGAAATGTGGGTGTACTATACACCTCTGCCTACCCCTTCGGGGAAATACAGGCGTGATGTTATGTTGTTTATGTTATGTTAAATACTAAAAACTAAGAAATTTGGGACAGATACGCATAGAGAGGCTATCAGTAATGTCGAAAAAAAGCTGTGATACTGTGTAAAAAAATATTTAAAGTGTTACGTACTAAAAAGGTACCTACATAAGGCGGACTTAATGTATGCCATTAAAGTTAGGTAGAATTCTTTATTTATTTATTATTTATTATATTCTTTATTGTACATACACCAAACAGAAACAAAGACAGTAGTAATAGTTTAATTCAATTCAATTCAATTCAATTCATTTATTCGCATAAAAGTTGGTACATAACACAGTTAGTCTTACGTGTAATTAGGTTTAGTTCTTACAACTTTAGTCAAATTATTGACATGCAAATATCTTAGTTTAGGGTAAGCAGTTCCACTGACATGCAAACATTCTTCTTTAGTATAAATGGCTATAATTTAAAACAATAAGAGATACAAGGATACTTGTTAAAATTGTGATTTAATTACATAATAGTTTATGTTTAGTTTTTGTTTATTAGTGTAGTAGTAGTTTATTTGCCTGAAATATAGAATTTTATCAGATCTTATGGCGCTCCCTTACCACAAGCAGCCGCGTGTGTACACAAATTCATCGGTACAAATTTTACTGAATTTTATTCTCGCGGTGAGGGATCCGAGCTCACCTGCACTAAAATCATTAAAATAATACAATAAATTGATATAAAATTTATTTTTAGTCATCACTGTTCGTCTATAATGTTGTATACCTACGAAGTTCTAATCTTCCTACCAGCGCTTTAATTATGTATATTTTTTCCTTTAAATAAACATACACTCCCTATCGAGTGTACATAGTATACTCTATCTATCTATAAGTGTAGTATACTCAAATAATACACTTACAACAAAAGTAAGCAAAAGATATTATTAGCTAAGCCCTTGAGAGCGCTGTAAACTGTTTTAACGATATCCCTTACAATCATCTGGGTTATTCCTTTTATAATGGAATATAATAAAATTTTGCACATTTTATACATAAATAATTGCTAAATGAAACGCTTAATAGTATGAGGTATAATTACCACAAGTGTATATAAGTTGAAAATACAGGCTTATTGGACCATAGAGTCTATTATAACAAATAGATAAGACAAGGCAATATAATGTGAAGTCGACGGGTTCATGGCCAAGGAGTCCCTAGATACTTGAGTTCTAATAAGAATTATGTTTTAGATAGATAGATAGAATATACTTTATTGTACACCATAAGGTGTACCTACGTTGTTCCTGTTATAAAAAAAAAAAAAGTAGTAAACAGGAACAACGTATGAATTATGGGTACTAAGTATGGGTATTTAGGCGGTCGGTTTTATTTTCTTCTTTTGTGTAATGTGTAATCATCAACTCAGCCTATCGCAGTCCGCTGCTGGAGATAGGCCTCTTCCAAGTTGTGCCACAACACTCGGTCCTCTACCTTCCGCATCCAGTCCCCCCCAGCCATGATCTTCAGGTCGTCGTTCCACCTGGCGGGGGGGCACCCTAAGCTGCGTTTGCCGATTCGCGGTCTCCGGTTTGGTAATTTTCATAGTACTCAGAAAAATATTACGTCGTCAGATCATGTAATAAATTGGATATTTAATAAATCCTTAAATTTTCATAAAGATATCTGAAGATATAACATCCTCCCGCTCTTTGTGTTAGTTTAAAGGCCATAATAATGTTAATTTCATCAATATAATTTTTTGTGCATCAATTATGGCGTTAAGACCAACTTTGTACCCAGTTGTGCATAAAGAAAAAAAAAATTGTGACTTAACACCTCATAAGTGTAAACTTGAGTTAAATACATTGGTTCTCCTATCGCAGTTTCTCCGTCCGCACAAAATATAATTGTTGTAATGACACTGAAATGATCTTAAATACGACCCAAAAGCGCTAACAATACAAAATTTAAGCACTGTTTATTATCATAATGCGGTCCCTAAAAAGCTTTAGCCCGTTGTGCACGATGTAACAGCAAAATCACTTTCCCTGTGAATTTTTATAGCATTTTATTGTTTATGCCCGCTTGTGCCCGCTCCCCCAGCCTATTACAGCACTTTGCGTGTGAATTATTTGGCAACTTGCTTGCTTATACCACCCATTACACGATTTATGTACTATCCAAGTATACACACCAAATAATACAATACTCGTTAAAAAATCGTGCCGCGCATGTTTATGGCACTTTACAAACTTCAAATGTACTCTACTGAGTGTTTTCGTTTGTATTCGATAGCTGAATTATTAATATTTTACTAGTCAAAGTTTGATACGGGCTGTTTAGAAGTTAACGGCTCTAGGTGGAATTTTAACGTCAATGACAGTTATTTGTTCGGAATTCGTGTACTTATAAGTCACCGCAGCAAACTTAAGGAGACAGGCGACGACATGACGAGACGACGTCCTCTAAACATTTGTAAACACGCGTAGTGATGTCGAAATATCGATAGACCTGCTATCGATAGTTGACCTTGAAAATCAGTTAGGATAATGATAGTATCGATACTATCGGTAGTATCAATAGTACAGATAGCGCAAAATGTGTTAATACTATTGATCATGTCTAATAGTACAATACAATACAATACAATATTCTTTATTGCATAAACAATAGTACCGATAATATTAGACGTAAATGGTGTAGTATCGATACCATCGATAGTATTTGTGTTCCACAAATGCTTACTATTGATATCATCGATACTAACGATAGTTTGACACAGTCGATAGATACAAAATGTTCGATGGAACTATTGCATAATAGGCATCTATCGATAATATCGATATTAATCTCGTCTAGGATGACAATACTATCGATAGTATCGATATAATCGATTGAGTTTCCACTACTGACGTGCGACACTATCGATAGTATTGCAAAGTATTAATAGTTTTACCTCATTCTGCTATATCGATACTACTATCGATAGTTCTATAGATATTTGCACTATTACTGGACTATCGAAAGACTATCGATATTCTATCAATAGTCGCCTATCGAGTGGCATCACTAAACACGCGCTCTTCAACCTGAATTCCAAAATTAACGCGGCTTGATAATTTCTCCATTATGTTTGCAAAGCTTATATTAACCACATACCTTATACTGAGGGAGATTTTGAATCCTCTTAGCGCTCACGACTATGATACCGTCGCTACTTCTTCTAATTATAACATAATGTGGCGTAGCGAGACCACTCTTGATATCTAGTACAGTCCCCTGCAGGAAAACACAAATTCGTATTACGGTAACAAGGATTCCCTTCTTTATTCGCTCGGCTTACAAGTCAAAGTTGTTTGCAGAGTTTTATCATATGATACAGCTGTTAGTGCGGACACCCGTACCTTTTTTTCATGATAATAATATTCAAGTAGGAGGAGTAAGCTGACAAAGGCACATATATTATGCGTATAAGGTAATTATGCTTAATTGAGCACTCTGCGTATACCTCTTACCTAAGCAAATAGAATAAAAATAAGAATATTCAGTAAGATGTGTCCTTTATGTTTTATTTTATTTGTGGGATGGATTACATTTCCTTTATTTTATTACGTGCCTCAATTATGCTATCAACAATCAAACTTTATTATTTTGACATACGCATTTTATAATACTTACTTTTATTTATAAACAAAATACACTCACAAACGATGTTACCCAACTATATATGTAGTTTTTTCGACGTCCATCACATCATAACAACAGGGATTTTTTTCTTCTTAATACTTAACGGGCTTACGTTTGACCGCCACCTCACCTGATGTTAAGCGATGGTGCGGCCGACGATGGTACACGCTTGCCCAGCAAAGGTGAGAGGATGGCAATGAAATAGTTCGACCCATCCTCTCAAGTGGCTACACCGGTCATCGTACCGGAACACGACTAGGTCGCTTGCCCGGTCGCTAGCCGTCGGCCGTGGCCTACCACCAGTATGTCACCTGATTTGCACAACCCAGGGATCTCATGTAGGGATTTGGAAAAGGGGTACTCTCCTACGGACGTGGGTGACTCGATCCTCGATCCAGCAGAATACGAGCGTCAGGTTAATAACCTGGCAATATGCTGAGCTGGACACCCATTTGCCACAATTCTGAGACACACACGCAGAAGCTGTATTAATTAATCTAAAAAAAAACCAGTGTGCACACGACTGAAGTAATACTTCACTAACTTAACTTAAATCTCACTCAATACTATTTCAATGAGAACAAAGGAATGGCGGCGCGGCGCGCGTACAACTGCCGGCGCTGTGTCGTGGCCGGCCGTCGCGCGCGCCTCGTCTCGCCTCGTTCCGCACTACCCCCTCCGTTCGCCTCACTTTTCGTAACGCATTCACCAGCTTACTCCCCAAGTCAAGCGTGCCTAAAGAAGTTTTACTTCAAAAAAAGTTTTTCTCTCTGTTTTTTTTCATGTTATATGGATGGCGATACGAGCCGTGTTTTCTTCCTTCTGCCTATTAGTTTTCTTAATACATTGTTGTGTGTAACTATATTATACAGGGTGTAAGGGGAACGCTTCCGAAAACGAAGATAGGTGCTGGTGATTACTTATACGAAACCACGAAAAAAAATGCGATTCTTTTTTTATATTTTTTCATATATACATATTTTAGCATTTTTCATACATAACCAGCTTTGGGCAGTTAAATACAACTCATACATAACGAAAAATGTTTTTTTTTTTAAATCTAATAAAAGAATCGCATTTTTTTTCGTGGTTTCGTATCAGTAATCCAGCACTATCACCTATCTTCGTTTTCGGAAGCGTTTCCCTGACACCCTGTATGATCTTTTTAGATTTTTTCAACAATGTGTCTGTCAGTTGTGTCTATAGATCTGTGGTTGTGTCAAACAAATGTTCTTTCTTTCTTTCTTCTTTCTTTATAGTAAATTAAATTAACAACGTACTGAAGATTTATTAAACTAGAACATTTTCTATGGTTTCATACAACAACGTAACGATAAAGTAAGGAATAACGTGATAAGGGAGCGTTGTGGAGTGAAAGAAGATGTAGTGACAAAGATTGAGAAAGGTATGCTAAGATGGTTTGGACATATAGAGAGGATGGACGAGAGGAGATTGACGAAACAAGTATACGAAGCGAGTGTGGATGGAAGAGTTGGAAGGGGACGACCTCGGCGAACGTATCGCGATCAAATCGCGGACGTTTTCAAAAAATGCCAGGTTAAGAGTTCTCTAAACCGACGAGCATGCATGACGAGGTTAATGGACGTAGATGAAGCGAAAGAGGTGTGTCAGGATCGTAGCAAGTGGAAATCCATAGTCTCTGCCTACCCCAATGGGAAACAGGCGTGATAATATGCATGTATGTGTATGTATGTCTAACAACGTACTGAAGATTTATTAAACAAGAAAATTTTCTATGGTCTCTAACAACGAACTTAATTGGTAATTCTTTTAAGATTCACTTCACAATACTTTTCTGTGTATTCAATAAACGATAAAGAATCCGAATTGAGTAGGGTACGATCGTATATTCAGAGCATTATCGTGTCGTTTCAATTATGTCGTTCTCAATGTTTCGAGTAGACCCCCTGTTCCGTACCTGCAATTCATAATACCGGGCCTCAACCGAGCTTACTGACGCACCGTGATGCAGTCTACTATCGTCCGAGCAAACGTAGTATTGTGACTTTTGTAATCATGTTGGATTCTGAATATCTGGAAGAAGCAATTTATTACAATCGCTCTGGAAGCTGAAGAATCTGTTGTTTCGTTAATTCATTTTATGATGTAGTACCTTGAGTTACTGCAACTACTCAGGCACAACTCGGCTGGGCGTGGCATTCATGTAATAAATTTCTTAGGTTTTCGCGATCACTACACATTATAATAAAACAAAGTTTAACCGGATTATATCGCGTATATTATTTAAATTCAATATAATCCGGTTAAACTTTGTTTTATTATAATATTCGGCTGTTTGGCGGTTTCCTTCTACCACCTGTGCGCGCATACCTACGTCACCGTGCGATTACAGTAATCCGCGCACCATTTTTCACAAATTCAATATTTGCCTTAAATAATGTTTACTTACATGTTTTTTTCCTCGCAAGTGTGTTGAAAAACCGTCGTATGACACGCGTGAACATTGACTCGGCTCGGCTCTATTACTTACGCCCTCGCCTTAGGCTCGGGCTGCAATCCAGCCTCGAGTATAATAGCCAACTTAGCTCACTTGTATCATAACGTACTATAAATATTTTGTTTCACTAGCGCACCTTTGATGAATTGACATGTTTTGAACAATTTCAAGCGTTTGACACTTTTACTTATTGCCGTCCACTAACGGCCAAAATTAATATCCAATCTATCCACGATTTGCCCTACTAGAGATAGGATTTCGACATAAGCTCCATACAAAATAAGTCAAATTTCTATCTCTAGTAGGGTAAATCGTAGATAGATTGGATATTAATTTTGGCCGTTAACAGAGATCAGATTATTTTCAGCTATATGTGATAGGCGCAGCCAGTGATCAACTCCCTTCGCCAACTGCCCACCTTGCATACAACGAATAGTAGTATTCAAGATGAACGCTTATATTGATGAATTCAGATATTTGCTATACACCATACCGTTTCCTGATCTAATAATATAAGATATTAATGAGGTACTTATATGTAAAAAATAATCTCTCAAATTAATTTATGTGATTAAATATTTCAAAGAATCATACAGACTTGGCGGATCCTGGTTAAGTTCTGAGTAAATAATGCCAAGCAGAATAAGAAATAAAAATATGTAATGGATGTAAACGGTAGGATACTTGCCCATCCATCAAAACAGTCATTTTCTCGTTGACTGGTTTAATTTGTGCAAAATGATAAATAGCCTGAATACGCCATATCTGTCTTCCATTGACATATCGTTATTCTGTAATTTAGGGTACAAACAATATCAGTTTTAATTTTTGTAACTAATAATATTGACTTCTATGAAATTGAGCATTCTAGATTCTTGAAAGAATAAATGAATTGTTAGATTCAATGAAACATTACAAACAACGTCTGTTTCATTTGAATTTTCAGAATAACATAAATTTTACTTTAAAATAATATTTATATTTTCAAAAAGCTTACATCTTTTTTTCTAAAAATAGAATTTTTTTTATCATCTGAACTAAATGACTGTTCAAAATATTTAGATAAAGGGAACTGGCATAAAATTGACTTACTTGCGAAGCTTGTAAGCTTGTAGCAAACGGACAGACAACGATGCAAGTTAAATAAAATATTTCAATAAAAAGCTTTGGAAGGGTGCTATGGAGAATTGGTGTCCTGAAATTCAGGCCCCGAGCCTAGTAAGTATAACAATAAAGGTGCAGGCACACAGCGGGCGGGACGGAACTGAGGCAGAGCGTCAACCGAGCGTGGATGGGGCGTACATGTCACACTGCGGGCAGAGCGCGGGCGGGACTGATTGGCGGCGGAATGACAGCGCGTGACGAAAACGTTCCGCTATCTGTGTGACTACTATGTATTCCCATATAATACAACGCCAGAGTATCAGTCGCGCACCGCCCGGCGTTTTCTTTCTACCCGGCGGCGGAGCGACGGCGGATCAGTCACGCTGTCAAAACGCCCGGCAGGACGGATCTGTATGCACTGTCTAATACAGTTCAGTACATTACAACACGACAAGACCCGCCGACGATATGCTTCAGTTCCGTCGCGCTTGAGTTGCGCCCGCTGTGGGTTTACAGCTTAACAACGACCCAATACAACGTTTTGGAACCAAAGTCAACTTTGCCAACCCCTTTCAACGGCATCGTGATGATATTCCCTAAACATCCTTTCCTATCCTACTGAAGCGTGTTTGTTGGTTTGTTCTTCTTTCACGCAGTAACGGAGCAATGGATAGACGATTGTTTGCTTAGAAATAGCGTAGGCCGGAAAGTGACATAACTACATAACCAGCCCATTACTGACCCACTGCTGGGCACCGGCCTCATCTCAGTACGAGAAGGCTAAGGCCTTAAGAAGGCCTTGGAGAGTGACATAGGCTAGTAATTTTTTGGAACGAAGTTCCTTATGTGGCCTTTCGGTTTGGGAGTAAATGTAGCGTCACGTCACGCTAAGATTTGCGTAATACCCATAGAGTTCATTGAATATATGGACATAGAGTTGTCAGCTGACCTCACCTTTAAGCGCCTTCTGGTGGGTAATGTCAAAGTTAAAGCTAACTATTAAATAAAACATAAAAAAAGACATATTTTAGTGGGGATTGAACCTGTGCCCTGTGGTATCTCAGTCCGACGCATGATATTTCCTGCCATCTATGCTTGTATTATAGTTGCGAAATTTAGCATTATAATTAACTGCTCAAAAAAATGTGAATTTTAAGGATAACTTCGTTCCTGACGCGACCACAAAGGTTTTTTTTTGAAAATGTATGCCTAACGGTCATTCAACATTGTATGCAGCTTCCTACAATAGTGCTAAAATAACAAAAATAACTACGGAAGCGAAGCCGTAGGTAAAAGCTAGTAAATAATAAATCCAGCCTACTGTTCCCCACGCTCTATAGTCAACGGGCACTAACGTTGCCGCCTCATGTGTTCCACTGCACTGCATTGTGGCGAATGCATATAATATGACACAATTATGCGGCACAATGACGGCTCTTTCGCATAATAACCGGCTACAATGGGAGAGATTTAACATTTCCTGTAGAACTTGGAAAACTAAATTACTGTTCATTAATTGTATTTTCTCCCACTTGCTCGGAAATTGGTTCATTATGCAAAAAAAAAGAATACAACAATCGGCTCTTTTCGAAATAACAGGCCGGTAATATCCAACAGGACAATAATAGAAATTGCTGGACACTTTTTATTTTTTAAATTATGCTACCGAGGTTTTTAAGTACACACTTACATAAATTAGGTGTTTTTAGGTATCATTATACAGGCTGAATGCGCATTTTTTTTTTCAAATCTTTGAAAATAGAACAAGAACCGCGCGCGGGCGAATTGGTGTGTATGAAAATGAGATACTGTTGAATTAATTTGTGTTGTGTTTCCTCGCAAATGAGAGAAAAGTACTATACAAGTCTCGACCGAAATAGCAATTAACGGCCTCGTTTAGTTAAAAAGGACTCAGCTTGCGCCTCGTCCTTTCAAAATCACTTAGGAAGTACTCGGCTTCGCCTCGTACTTCCAATATTACTCGGCCGTAAATTGCTTCATTTCAGGCCTCGACAGTATTGTACTATTAATTAATTTGTTTTTAATTATGAAAGTACTGTTTTATGTGACAAAGAATATGCCATTCTGAATATCGTATAAGACATTATATCAAAAAGATAGGCAACAAACAGTCCCGCTCCGCAGGGCAATTGCGTAACTCATTTGACTGTTAAATTTTGATTTAAAATTGAAGACGATGTTAATAACATCGCAATCAAACATTGGAATTGTGTAACGTCATAGAGCGACTTCATTATGAAGTAAATGACGTCAGGAGGGAAATCCATTGCGTATATTTTTTTTTTTAATGATATATAGGTCTGCTCTTGACCGCAATCTAGACAGCTTACATCTAATTTACGTCATGTATGTTAGATCACGTTTCGTTATGCAAGTAAGCTGCTGCAAGTTAGCGTTTTAAGGTTTATCATTCATTTAATTTCATGATGAATTCCTCCGAAATCGTAATCAACAGTTTTGTAGTTACGCAATTCGAATTTTATTATTTTTCCGGATTCAAACGTCAAAATTGACATTTTGTTAATTGCGATGCAGTTACACAATTGCCCTTCTGGTGCAGTAACATATTGTAAAACCAACGGTAAATATCTGTCAAAACAATAGCAATGTATACGTGGGACACTCAGAAAGTTTTGCGAAACTAAAAAAAATTGTTCTATACGTACATATATTTTTATCAAATCTTTTCAAAGTACTTTCCACCAGCCTCTATACAAAGATTCATGCGCCTAAACCAGTTTTCAAAACACTTTTTCCAGTCCGCCGCAGACACCTCGTTTACAGCCTGCTCGAACGCAGCCAGCGCATCTTCCGGCGACGAAAATTGTATCCCTTTGAGCTGATTTTTTATTTTTGGGAATAAAAAGAAGTCACACGGTGCTAGATCAGGGCTGTAAGGAGGGTGACCCAGGAGTTTGACTGGCTTGCTGTCCAGGAAGTCCCTCGTTTTGAGTGCGGTGTGCGCAGGTGCATTGTCGTGGTGGAGCAGTAGCCCGCGGAGCCCTGTGTTTGGTCGCTTGTTGCTTATAACAGAGAAAACTTCTGGCAAACATTTGGTAGTATACCATTCGGCATTAATGCTTCTTTGATCCCGTAAGGGAATTGATACCAAGTGGCCAGTCAAATTAAAAAAGCTAGCGATCAAAATCTTACCCCCGCTTCTAGATCGCTTCACTTTGGTAGGCGTTGGCTCATTTTGAAACACCCAAACAGTCGACTGGCGCTTGGTTTCTGGGTCGTATTGATAAATCCAGGACTCATCACCTGTAACGATGTCGTAAACACGCCGAGACGAGCCTGCTTCAAATTTGTTAAGCATATCACGGCACCATTCCACCCGGGCCTGCTTCTGAGCATCGGTGAGGTTGTGCGGCACCCAGCGTGATACTATCCTCCTCACGCGAAGATGGCTGTGTAGAATCTCGTGAACGCTTCCCGATCCAATCTTCAATATGTGTTGAATCTCCTGATATGTAATTCGCCTATTGTCTTGGATTAAATTTTTCACTGCTAGCACGTTTTCTTCGGTAACAGCCGTCAAAGGGCGACCGCTTCTTTCGTCATCCCCCAAAGTTGGTCGACCGCGCTTGAATTCGTTATACCAACGATACACGGTTGCCTTGGAAGGGCCTTCATCCATGAATGCCATTTGAAGTCTATCGTACGATTCATCCGGTTTCAGGCGACACTTGAAATCGTATAAAATCATAGCTCTAAAATGTTCCCGGCGCAGATCCATATTTCAGTGAGACACAATACTTTGAATTAACTCGCAAAAAATGTGGAGGGAAATTTTGAAATTGGAACTTACTTATTTTTACTTATAAATAATCATATTTTCGAAAAACATTATAACTGGCCAGTCTCCCATATATAAAAACTTTTTTTCGCAATACTTTCTGAGGGGCCTGGTATGTCATAATGATGTATGATATGTATATACAAAGTTAAGTTACTTTTTGTATACGCAATTTGAGAAACTAGTTTGTTTATAATCATGAGGAGAATCGATTGGGATGTTTTTTTTTTCTAGATCACAAAATTACATGATTCTATAATCACTGTAAGTCCCCCAGTTTGTAGCGGAAAAAGTGAAGAATGTCTTGCAGGGCGAGCTGAGTTACATTTTTTTTTGTTAAAATGTAACATGGTGTAAAGGTATAAAAATTATCCCATTCGATTCTCCTGGTGATTCTGAATAAACTAGTTTCTCAAATTGCGTATACAAAAAGTAACTTTGTATATTATATTTAAGTATACTAGAGGTGGCCCGCGGCTTCGCCCGCATGGATGTTGTTTATCACCCATCCCTCGAAAATAGTTTTTTTAATTTTCCGAGATAAAAAGTAGTCTTGTACTTTTCCAGATCCCAGGCTACCTTTTTGCTTAATTTCATTACAATCGGTTCAGAGGTTTAGCCATGAAGAGGTAACAAACAGACAAATGGAATTGCTTTTGTGTTAGTAATATTATTAGTGTGATGTAGGTAAAAATTCGACTTTGGAGCTTACAAGAAAAGCACGTTTTCTTAAAAGGTCTACAACACGTAGGTGACTGGGTGTTGCAGGCAAATATTATCATTCATGGCAATCATAACTAAACAGGAGATAGTGGTCCTTGATGTAGCTGTGGGCTTATTTTAATATGTTGTTCCATAACATTAACATTACTTTGTTTTTAAAGTAGAGTTAGGTATCATCATCATCATCATCCTCCGAGCCTTTTCCCAATTATATTGGGGTCGGCTTTCAGTCTAGCCAGATGCGACTGAACATCAGTATTTTACACGGAGCGACTGCCATCAGACCCCCGCAACCCAGTTACTGGGTAATACCGATATTCGGAGGTTAGACCAGTTGTCAGACTTTCAGGCTTCTGACTACCCGTAACGACTGCCATAGATATTCGTATGACAACCGGGACCGACAGCTTAGCGTGCTCTCCGAGGCACGGAGGGGTCTCGATGTGTAACGAAACGGTCACCCATCCACAGACTGACCGCGGCAAGTGCAGCTTAACCTTGCAGATCGTACAATCCGCGCAGTCGTTGCTTCGCTACGAGTAGAGTTAGGTAGTATATGAACCAAAATAAACTAGGAATTCTACGTGTTTATCTATTTTTTTCCTCTTGCAACAAATAAAATCAACAAATCTGTGAATTAGTGCATTACTAATTAACTCCTAATGATTATATTTTAATTTTTTTTTTTTTTTGATTTTTTTTTTTTTTTTTTCCGCATCCCCTGGATGCGGAAGGCACAGGACCGGTCGTTGTGGCGATGCTTGGGGGAGGCCTATGTCCAGCAGTGGACGTCTTTCGGCTGAAATGATGTGATGATGATGATGATGATTATATTTTTAACGCATTAGGGTACCATTAGGTAGGAGAACAAAATCGCTATTACCGACTGTACACAGAAACAAATTTTGAATTTTGCAACCATTATAGACACAATATTACTTGTATGCATAAATAAATAAACATAAATAAAAACAGTCAATTATCGAGCGCTTAACAAGCATAATTAAGAGCAATAATGAACCTCAAAACTTACTTAGATACTTAAAATAGTGTAAACAATGATATTTTGTTGAACACAAAACAAAGGTTTTCTACGAAAAATAATTATTGAGGAAGATTACAATAGTTAGGTACACGATCGTCTCGACCGCGTTAGGGTCACGATCACAGAAATAAATAGAATGGATGTAATCACAATTTTACTTTGGCAAATTTCGAACAAACTACGCCTCCCATATTGACGTCATAATTACTTCATAGCTTTTGTTTCTGCGGTTAGAAATAGCACAATAAGGCATTTTTGCGGGTTTTTGTTACTGTCTTTACAGAAAAAAGTCATAAGGCGTACTGAGAAAGGCTTTGAAATGCGCTGCACTATGGTGCAGAGTGTTGGCACGCGCGCCCTGCCCACTTGGCCATTCTATCTATTTCTGTGGTCACGATCGTCTCGGTCGTGGGTCTCGTTGTTAATTAAAAATCTAAATTTATCATAACGCTACGCAATACTGCTCTTTCACCTAATATAAACCTTAATAATTTTACATACACTTATTCCATGAGTGACACACACACACAATTACACTAAAAATACAATATGAAACCATTGCGCGTCAACTTATTTCTATATTCACTATCCCACGCTTCTTTTTACTTTAAGACCATCAAAGAAAACGTCTTGAGACATAAATCGCACGTGGGTGCATACCAGTACACGGAATATGGAGAGATATATTAATGTTTTGTGGTGCACCCGCTTGTGTAGGTAGGTGGGTAATATTCCGACATTTTGTGCATAAGTAGGCGACAACCACATGACCTCTCAGTTTAAGCCTTATGTAGGGCGACAGGGAAACTATGTGCATTATGCTGCGTTTAATATTTTAGCTAGATTAGTGTAGGTACAATCATTAATTGCGAGGAAAATTATTTTCTGATGTATATTAGAATAGATATATAGATAGAATATTCTTTATTGTACATCATTAACATTATTAAACTTAGGACTAACATGTAAAATAAGGGTACCTACATTATATTTTACATCATCATTCATCATTTCAGCCGAAAGACGTCCATTGCTGGACCTCCCCCAAGCATCGCCACAACGACCGATCCTGCGCTTTCCGTATCCAGCGGATTCCCGCGACCTTCACCAGGTCATCGGTCCACCTTGTTGGGGGGCCTACCCACGCTGCGCCTTCCAGTATGTGGTCGCCACTCCAGAACTTTACTGCCCCATCGACCATCCGTCCTGCGAGCAATGTTATTTTATGTATTTTTCTAAAACTGTTTTGTAAGCAAGAATTCCATATCTCTCTCAATAAAAAATTCATGAAGAAAATGCCCCTCAATGTTATGTATGTGTGTTTTGATTATACATTAAAACTTTTAACGCCACGCAAAATAAAGCAAAATTTCAAATTGTGTGTTTTTTTTTCAAAAATGTATTTCTAATTTTTCTACAAAACAAATTATGCGTTATTAATCGGACCTAAAATGACGAAAGGCCAGAAAACTTAAGCATAAAAACCGTAAAACAAAGCAAGATGATGGACAACACCAGTAAGGTTCAATGCAAATTCCGCGTCAGACATAGACGACCTACATGAACGGATCACGGGCTTTAGTTAGAGAGTTCGCGGTAATCCGTTTTCCATTATCGCTAGCGGCATGACCCGCTCTCCACACAAATCCGATTCCTGATGGACGCCCAGCCCCACCATTGTGAATATGTAGCCTTTAGAACGACGCCAAATAGGTTATTAACTTGCAAAGCAGCTGGCCCTTCGAAAGCGTGTATCCAGTAGACATGGGCTAAATAGCTCCGGTAAAATTTCGTTTTCATGGTGATTATAACAAATTCCTCACCTCGCACTGGTTTGAAAAATAATGTGAAGTGGGAGGTTCACCATTAAAAGTCTATGTTTTGATATTATGATGATGTATTCAATTTAAATCAAGATTGATGGCTGTTTCAAGATTATTTTGTTTACCTTTAGTTAATAACTTCTTAGGTTTTCACGATCACTACACATTAGCTACCACCTGTTTGGAACCCAGTCCTTAAAATAATCAAGTCCCAAACAGCACGCAACACTGTAAAAGATTATGATATTGTAAGTGATTACTGCGTGCATCGAAACGATTTTAATTAATAATATTGTACGGTAGATTAAAATAATTTTTTAGAAATATTTGTAAAGACACTTGTTATCTTAGTCTACCTGCGACCACGAAATGCTGCAAAGCTTTCGAAACGTCAGGGAAACCAAGGTTAAGGTAACCTGTTTAACCAAAAGGTTAAACTTTGTTTTATTACCTTTAGTTAATTACCTTAGAAACATTTCGAGTAATGATGGCCTGTATGCTTTACTGGTCTATCAATTTTGAAAGTACATTGCAGTATGTCGGCGGGAGTAAGACGGCGCAACCAAGTTCAAAACCGCACTACCTCTTAACTCAAAGTGCTTCGCGACCGTTGAGGCAACTAGTTTAGTTCGACTAGTGCCAGAGTTTATATTGAGACATTATTTCATAACTGGCCATAAGTAAAGAGAATCATTAAAAGGAAATGCGGGCAGAGAGACTTTTGAAGATTAGGTATTTGAATAAACTATCATTTAATTATTATTATCAGATGAAAAACCTCCAGATAGTTAATCACTGACGTTACGGCCAGTTAGATAGAGAACGTTAAATTACGTAATACCTATGAAAGAAGGAGATGCTAGATTACTATTTTGTCCTTATCGTCCTGGCCGGTTTTTATATCGCTTTACTGTACTAAGTGTCAAATGTGACACACAGTACATAAATAAATCTTTACTTTAGGTTATGTTCTATGTGTTTTTGTGATTTGTGTGAGTATTTTTGTGTTCCGAGACAAAGTCTCAATAAATATAAAAACGCCGTCATCAAGTGAGTGTGTGGATAATGGGATATTGCAGTATCTTGTGCTGCAAAAGTCACAACGCACAAAAAAGTGCCGGCGTATCATTTCACTTGTAAGTAGACGAAATTCAATATATTTGGGTTATGGGTAACATAGTAGGTATCAATAAAGATATCGTTAATGCGGATAAAGTTCTCATTGCTGCAAATATTGGGGTTTAATGCATATTTTCTCTTAATATTCGTAACTTCGTAATAGCAATTTCAGAATCGGTGTTGCTAGTAAATAATTTTATTCACCCTATTAAGGGTGGTACGCCACCGGTCAAATTTCTTTGTTCAGTGATACTTTGATCAAAGAGATTGGATGATTAAGTATTTTATTATTTTTAACGCATTTACGCATGCGTAGCGAAATCTAACGATTTAAATTGTGGAAGCCAGGAGTCGCAGGTTCGAATCCTGCTCGTGAGCGATTTTTTCTTTCCACAATTTAAATCGTTAAATTGGATGATTTTCATCAAATGTCGTATGTATTTTATACTGATCCTCAAAAAAATTCGATTGGATAAAGAAATTGGACGAGTGGCATACCACCCTAAGTCGAAATGATTTCTAGTGTTCAAAGGAATTTATTGTTCTTTAAATATTTCAGGTTTCCGTCTGATCCAGTAGTTTAAAAAAAAGGGATTAATGCGACTGCACGTCAAAATTGGGAGCCAAAAAAAAACCATCGAACTCAAACAGTTCATTACTTAATAATCGAGATTGTATTTTTTATTATTAAAAATATATGTGTTGAATGGTGTGTTGTACCTAAGTACTTATTTCTTCATCCCTATATTTTTTGGATTATTAGGTAAACGTTTTAGACGAAGCAGAGATCTAACCTCTGACTTCGAATTTTTGTATGGATCAGAATTTTATTGTCACTTAGGTGAAGAAAAACATCGTGAGGAAACCTGCATACCTGAAAGTGCTCCATACAGGCCTCGATGGTGTAGGTATGCAGTCCGCCAACCCGCACGAGGCGTGGCCCTAACTAAGGCCACAACACTAAGGCCTTAACATTTTCATTCTGAGAAGAGGCCCTTGCCCAGCAGTGAGACAGCAATGGGCTGATTATTATTATTATTATTATTTTTAGTCGTTAACATATTTATTCTCAGAATCGATTTTATTACCCTAAAGTTAAGAGACATGTGATTTTCTGGCAACGCCTATTCTCCGAGCGAGAGCGCGTACAGTGGCCATGCGTATTGCAAGTCTAGTAGGTCTGTGATTATTATACTCTAAAAAATCATTGCTCTGGGATTATAAACCAGAAAGAAAACAGTTGAGAGTGTTTGTATAGAGAAAAGACCAACCGCGCATTTCCTTTCAACGGCCAAAATTAATATCCTATTTATCTACGAAGTTCCCTACTAGTGATAGCAATTTGAGATAAGCTCCATACAATTTGTGTCAAACTAGACTTTTCCCGCGGCTTGGCCCGCGTATAATTCGTTTATCACAGGAAGACTAATCGCGCATTCCTCGGGAACTGTTTCTTTTCCCGGGATAAAAGTAGCCTTTAAGTTAATCCAAGACATGATCTATCTGTGTGCCAAACATCTAAATCTGTTGAAGCCGCGGGTAAAGGTAATTACCTAATATTATAAATGTGAAAGTGTGTTTGTTGGTTTGTTCTTCTTTCATGGAGCAACGGATAGAAGTGATTTTTTGGACAGAGATACTTTATGGATCGGAAGGTGATATAGCATAGGCATACTTTTTATCATAACTGGCGAAATGTGGGTGTACTATTACACCTCTGCCTACCCCTTCGGGGAAATACAGGTGTGATGTTATGTTATGTTATACTTTTTATCCTGGAAAAATGCACGGTTTCAGTGGGATAAAGTACCACGGGAGCAAAGCCGTGAATAAGAGCTAGTATTTTATAAATAAATTAATCATATTTGGCACCGAACTAGGTCAATATATGACAAAAAAAATAGTCAAACTTACATCCCACTGTTGCACAGTTTATATTTAAAAACTCATTGTTAGCACAACTGAATTGGCTGTGAGCAGTGTGAACACTTGATGAAAGCAAACATTGCAACGCGGCATGCGACATAATCCGATTTCCAATTATTATTATACAAACGAGGCGCCCCCTGGCGGACATATTGGATAACCAATACATGTGTGAACACACGCCTCGCTCATTGTATGTTGCTACAAAGTGGCACAAGATTTAAACCGATTTATTTCAAGTAAACCCGAATATGATCATAAATAAAATAAAGAATCGTTTTTAATACAAGGTTCTTAAGTTGGAAGGGAAAAATTATGAACAAATTCTAAGAACGGGACAAACCCTGAAATCTCGAAAAAAATTAACTGTTTCATACATTATATTATGGTCAATGTTGCTTGACGAAATATTGTTGTTTCGACCTGGCAATAGTATTCACAAGATTTTTTTAAACTTTGTTTTAATCTCTGAATAGCTTCAAAGCTTTCAAGATTTACGCAAAAACAAAAACAAGATAGGTACGATTCAGTTTTCTGTGACGAAACACCCTTTAACTTTGTTGATATAGATGTTTTAAACAATCTTGTTACCAGAAAAGGCCAATTCTCGCAATCAAAAACGTTCAAAATATAGTTCCAAACTAATCTCAATGTCATTAATGTCACCAAGAAACGGCAATCAGAAACATGAAATTGAAATTTTAAAAAAAGCTTGCTATTTTAATGAGAACAAAGGAATGGCGGCGTGTCGCGCGTACATCTGCCGGCGCTGTGTCGTGGCCAGCCGTCGCGAGCGCCTCGTTCCCCGCGTCCCGCACCACCCCCTCCATTCGCCACACTTTTCGTAACGCATTCACCAGCTTACTCCCCAAGTCAAGCGTGCGTAAAGAAGTTTTACTTAAAAAATTCAAAGCATTGAGGTTAGTTTGGAACAAAGATATTAAATATTTACAGTTTGGAACTGTATTTTGAACGTTTTTAATTACGAGAACTGGCTATGAGCAGGTTTTTTTCAAATTGTAAAAATGTAAAGAAATAAATCTCACAAACGGTTGCTGTATAATAATGCTCGACAAGTCCCTATTACCTACTACTACGTTCATATATCATTCCATTCACACAACCACGACAATTCCCACTATATCTCATATGTGTGTACATAAATAATGTGAGTTACACCGCATTTTATTTACGAGAGCATGTGGACAGTGGAACGAGCACGCCCAATGGACGAGAAATCGGTTGGGTGTCCCACTCATCGATCGCGCCCAATGGCTCGGAACATTCGGTATTGTTCGATTTACACCTACATGCTGCAGCCGTACTGCCTTACTGGACGGATTTCGACATTTAGGACGGAATTCGGGTATATTTGTACCTTCATGCTGTAACTTTAAGACCTTGTCCAAAGATTGTCTGGAAGAGATTGTCTTGTGCAATAAGACCGCCCAGGCCCATTGTAATATTTAAAAAAATGAGTTTGAGACAATAATTGTGCGTTAGTGCGTAAACGTAGATTGACATGCGACACGGCGAGCTTTCTGTGACAACCTTGTTGTCACAGAAATAAATAGAATGGTTGTAATCACAATTTTACTTGCGATTCATGCGTGGCAACTTTCGAACAAACTACGCCTCCCATATTGACGTCATTAATTTTTTTAAATTAACTTTAATCAAATGTACTTTACAGCTTTTGTTTCTGCAGTTAGAAACAGCACAATAAGGCATTTTTGCGGGTTTTTGTTACAGTATTTACAGAAACAAGTCATAAGGCGTACTGAGAAAGGCTTTGAAATGCCCTGCACTATAGTGCAGAGTGTTGGCATGCGCGCCCTGCCCACTTGGCCATTCTATCTATTTCTGTGCTTGATGTCGTGCAGTCACGTAAATTCACCAAGGGGTGTAATATCCCCGAAATTGTTCACTAACGCTTTGGAGGACGTTGTAGTTGTAATGGCTGAGTCGATGGAACAACTGGGTGAAATGCTGCACAGCTTGAACGGAGCCTCTCGGCGTGTCGGTCTCGGCATGAATCTAGACAAGACTAAAGTCATGTTCAATATGAATGTCATGCCGAAGCCAATATTCATCGAAGGGTCGGCACTCGAAGTTTTAACGGAATACATCTACCTTAGGGCAGGTAATTCAGCTTGGTAGACAAAACTTCAAGAATGAAGCCGACAGAAGGATCCAGTTGGGCTGGGTAGCATTTGGCAAACTTCGTTGACTCTTCTCGTCGCCTATACCGCAAAGTTTGAAGACGAAGGTCTTTAACAGTGCGTCCTACCTGTCATGACTTACGGTGCCAAGACGTGGACACTGACAATTGGGCTAGTCCACAAATTCAGTCGCTCAGCAAGCTATGGGGCAAGCTATGCTTGCAGACGAGTCCTTGAGTGGAGACCACGATTACCACGAATCGGCAAACGCAGCGTAGGCCCCCCACCCGCCAGGTGGACTAACGACCTGAAGAAGGTGGCTGCAGGGGACTGTATAGGGGGGTGTTGTGGCGCAACTTGGGAGAGGCCTAAGTCCAGCAGTGGACTGCGATAAGCTGAGTTGATGATTGATGACCATGTTTGCCGTGGTAATTAAAATGATTTACTTTATGTAGATATTATTCACAATAGCTAGTTGGAGTTGGTCAAAGTAATAAACCTGGACCCAATCGCTAATAATTTGAAATGTGTCACAACACTATTGGAAAATGTCTTAAAGCGCCATCATAGCGTGCCACGGGTATAGTCGCTAAAACGCTTAAATGGCAAGAAGCGCTAAGCTATCGCTCGCTTTGTTTTAAGAGATTCCAGCAAAGAGTACGTAGCTTCTCTACAATACAGATTAAAAATTTACGAGTTCCAATATTTTACGATCCATTTACTGTTTATTGGTATCCGAGACGTAAACTGCGCTGTTGTTGATATCTCTTCAATATAATAAAATGATTTTCATTTTAACAACAACTCAACGTGCGCAAAGCGAGATAAAATCAATTTTTACGAATACAGTTTCACATAACAACAACCACCATTTTTGTTGATTTAAGACAGCAGAATAAGTATTAGAAGTGTCAAAACAATGAACAATATTGCTGTTGTATGCAGTAACAACTATTAAACATGCGAAAGTATGGATGTTTGTTTGTCCTACAATCACGAACGGATGAACGGTTTTGGATGAAATTTCGCACACAGATCGCAGACAGACAGTCTTGGATTAACACATAGGAACTTTTTAGAGTTCCGCACCCAAAGTGTGCCAAACGGGACCCTATTACTCTCGCTACGCTGTCCGACCATCCGTCCTTCTGTCTAAGATCACATATCTGGCTATATGTTTTTGTCAATATAATACCTCGAGAGTGAAAACGCAGGAGTCAGCTCATATTCATCAACGCTGGGTTCCTATAATTTGCTTTTACCGACGACGGCTCGTTTTTCTTTGAAAAAACTTCTAACTTAATGTCAATATTTGACGTTTTTTAAAGAAAAAACGAGTGATCGTCGGTAATGGTAGATTATAGGAACCAGGCGCAAGTCATTTTCACATACGGTAGGTATTAATTAACCCAAACAAAGTTAATAATAAAGTTTTCAATCTCTTTCAAAACTGACATCTCTAATTTAATGAAAAATATGACTTTCATATAGTGTTTGAGCTCTAAAAGCCTATTCAAATAATTTAACAGCTAGTTAAAACTGTATATTCAGATATTGCATACAAAAGAGAATGCGGTACTTATTTATAATCCTGAAAGCGTTGCGGAGCGAAGAAGAAGTTATGAAACACCTTTGATGTCTGCCGTCGTTACTCCCGCCTGATTAACATTGAGATAAGACTGTGTTGCTAATGCAAAATAGAATATTACGCTTATTTCCCTGGTGGTGTTGCTAGAGATAATATCTTGTTAAGTGCTATTCAGAGTATAGGTATAGTGAGACTTATAGACCATTTAAACCATTTATTTTGCCACACACACATAAAATATACATATTACATGAAAAGGAAAGGAATAGGCTTGCCCCCTATTACATGGGACTATAACATAGCTGGCGAAATGTGGGTGTACTACACCTCTGCATACCCCTTCGGGGAAATACAGGCGTGATATTATGTTATGTTATGTTACATGAAAAGGTAACAGGACAATATAGCATTGAATTCTGTGCAATTTAGTTTATATTTTAGTAATTAATTATTATTAGCCCTATATTTGCTTGTAACAATGCCGAAATATCGGGAACTAAAAAAGGGTTTACATGGTAAATATCCCGTAATATGTAATAATGTAACCAAATATATAAATTGTGGAAAGAAAATATCACTCACGAGCAGGATTCGAACGTGCAATTCTGGCGCAGTAAGGTGTGATAGCCTAGCGGTTGAACGCTTGCCTTCCATGCAGGAGGGTGTGAGTTCGATCCCGGCCCGCGCCTCTGACTTTTCGAGTTCATGTGCGGATTTATATTCGATTATCACTTGCTTTAACGGTGAAGGACAACATCGTGAGGAAACCTGCACACCTGAGAGTGCTCCATACAGTTCTCGATGGTGTGTGTAGTCCGCCAACCCGCACTAGGCCAGCGTGGTGGAATAAGGCCTTAGCCTTCTCATAATGAGAAGAGGCCCGTGCCCAGCAGTGGGACAGTAATGGGCTGGTTATGTTAGCCAGCGCTTTAGCCACCGTGAACACTGCTCGTGGAATCACTGGCGTACTGAGCCAGGAGTCGCAGGTTCGCATCCTGCTCATGAGCGATTTTTTCTTTGCACAATTTATATCTTTAGATTTCACTTCGCATGCGTAAATGCGTTAAAAATGATTAAATAATTGGTTAACGACCATAGATGATAGTTTTAAAACTCATATTGCATTTTCATTTCAGAAAAGTCTTGATAATCCTTGTTTTTAATAAAACAACAATCAGCCTTAAGTTAATTCATAAAACAAGTAAGTAACAAACCCCGATTTCAAAGAACAGCAAAAACCAAACAAGCACACCAATCAAAACGCGCATGCAACGCAACTGCGTCATTATTTTAATGAACACGCAACGCATCACGCGTCTGACGTCACAGATCGACCGCACCCGACGGCTGTCATCGAACAATGTAACGGAGTTATTATGCAGTACAAAGCTAGGCCACTACAAAAACGACGACCAACAAAGTTCTGCGCCTATCCTGCAATTATCTAAATGCTCTCGCAGAGGTGTCGCCATAGACAAGGGCACAGATACGCCATTAAATTGACCTTTTTTTTTTTTATTCTTTTTTTTTTTTCGTGGTTCTTTTTGAGGTTCTGAGTCCGCGGTGGGTACCTCGGACTATTCAGATTTATATATGGACACAATTTATCATTTGCTTTAACGGTGAAGGAAAACATTATCGTGAGGAAATGTGCACACCTGCATGAGAGTGCTTCATAAAGTTCAGGTCCACCGCCCCGTAGTAGGCCAGCGCAGTGGACTAAGGCCTCAATCCTGCTCATTCTGAAAAGAGGGCAGTGCCCATAGAAATCTGAATAATGGTAATAGAAGTGTCAAAGGCGCGTGATTTTGTCGCCACGTACAGGTGTCTTTTAGGACACCAGTGCGCGAGCCGTTTGCTTGATCAGTGCTGTTTGACAGTAGATAACATTTCTATTACCTTATTATTTAGATTTCTATGGCCGTGCCCTAAGTGAGACAGTAACGGACTGGTAATATCATGTCTGATGATGATGTCTCGCGTTTTAAGTTTACGCGTTAAAAGTCGACATGTTGTCCAGTTTTTGGCACTATTTGCAGCCAAGCTTAGTGATTTACTCACAAACAAGTATATACGTAGCTATAAGATAAATAGATTAAGATAGTTCATAGTTTACGAGCGTCGAGTAGTGAGTAGATAAATATGATAGAGCTTAACCTTATTCCTGATTCTTATTCTTCATTGCATACAAGAAAATCACAACTATATACAAAACAGTTTAGAAATGTCATGTAAAAAGGCGAGCCTTAACTACCAGCAAACCTTTGAGTAATAGAGTAAACAGAAAATAAAAAGCCTGGGGTTAAACTTTCAGTGTAGATCATCATCATCATCATTTCAGCCGAAAGACGTCCACTGCTGGACATAGGCCTACCCCAAGCATCGCCACAACAACCGGTCCTGCGCCTTCCGCTTCCAGAGTATTTTTTTTGATCTGCTCTTGACCGCAATATAGACAGCTTTGTCAAGATGTGGTCGACGATGGAGCGAGCAAACCTATTAGGTTGCGATTCACTACAGCTCTAAAGGCGTTCGGGTTGTAAGTACCCGGAAATTCAAAAAATTATTAATTACGTAGTACCATTTTCTATTCTTTTCTATGTTCAAAAATTACTTAAATTATAAAATAGCATAACTTTAAAACATATATAATAATATTTTAAACATTGTACAATGTACATACCAACCAACATGATGAATTATATAAATAGTACGTTCATAATGTGTATTAATAAACTGTTAGTACATGTACATTCAATTATGTATAACAGCACATTTTTAAAAATATTTTATGATTCTACTGAATATTTCATGTGACAGGAACAATTTAGTTAGGTACATATTGTTTCGAGTAAATAGGTACAGTAAATCTATGCAATAACTTTAATATTGATATTCAATTAACAATAAAGTATTTTGATTGCCCATTTGAACTACTTTCACCTTTAAGATTAAATATGAACCTTTTAGCTGAAGTCGAAGCCTGGGCGCCTTAGGTTGGACAAAGAAAACTCTTGCTTTAATAAGTTTAAAATTAAATTAAAATATTTCAGCATCAGAACTGTTTAATAACAACAATAGACATATATTTTGTAAGGACTTATAGTTGCTGTCGTTTTAGTAAACGACAGTCATGCCTGCTCCTTTGCGAATTAGTATTTAAAGACGTATCAAAAAATCTTCAAAACGAAAACAAAGATAAAACTTAATTTCTCATTCTGCATTTCGGAGTTCCTTAAAACAATACGTAGTCATTAAGAACGGAGTGTCCTAACTACAAAGTCGGTAGTCCCAGGCAACTCCGGGTAAGTCCTACAGGAATTATTCAGACGCCCTTTTAAAATGTGCTTTTAGCCACCTCGGGCCTGTGTAATGCGATGTCGTTTGCGCAAATTGTAATGGCCGCTACGAAAAGTATTAAAATTTATTACAACATCTTTGTGAATTTGAGAAAGGCGCGTTAATGAGATGCGAAATTATGGACGCATTGTCTGTTCGTGAAATAGAAATAATTTATGCGATTTAACATTCAGATCTGATGATTAATGGATTTTTGTTCTGTTCCTCTTTTTTACGAGCTTTCTTTTAATGACGTGAGTATGTCCTCTTTATGTGTTAGTAACAATAAACTCAATGTAACGTTGTGTTGTAACTACAATTAAACGTTACTTATTCTATAATCGTCGTTGTGTTCAGCTGCTTACGAATTAATAAAGACACGTACAACTAAAGTTATAATTATAGGTCGACAAAGCAAAGCCGAGTCTCCAAGATCCCGGCGGATTATGCAGGAATTTAGCAGATTAAACCTTCATTACTGTTGTTCGGTAACTTGCCAGGAATGCCGGCCGAGCTCAAAGCGAGATTTATACCGGCTTCATCTGGATTCCGCGATCAAAACATTCGAATACCCGCATAATTTGCTGAATACGAGTGTTTTATGTAAATACAGTAACGTCGGATCACCGACGCGACGATATTTTAAATGAAAATGTCACCTCTGTTGCTTCGGAAGAAGCCCGAGGATTCTACACGCCTTCCAGATATCTGTGAATGTCGTATTTGTAATTTACAATGTAAATAAGCATCATACGTAAGGCTTCGTACATCCGTTGGAAGGCACTTCTTATAAATATTTGAAGACGCAAATACACGCAGGTACAAAGTGCCTGCTATTGTAGATAATACATTAGGCAGTGAGGCATTAGTAACCAGCTGTATAAGGCAATCCGACGATGTAGCTTGTAATGGGCTGTGCCATACATATTGGTACATATTCCGTATAGACTAGCGATTTGGATGCCAATTTCCTTTAGGCCACACTTACATGTGTTAGAATGCCTATGTTATTCAATTTGTTTTGAATTATTTTATGATTTAATTTAACGTTTTTGTGCTGTATTAATTTGTTTTATATTCATTTCTATTTCCAATAATATCCGAGTCAAATTAATTATTTCCAAATGTTATAATGAATAATAATGATATTTATTTGTTTTTGATACCTACTTAATTTTTATAATATCTTTCCAAGATTTTTAATTAAAAAGGAATATTCTTAAAAATGAATTAAGGAACGTGTATTGACTCGATTTTGCTGATCTATAAAAGATCTGTGGTTTTGATTAGTGGGGGCATTCAGATTGTTGCAACGGTCAGTGTTGATGTAACCTTTGTAGTATTTTCTGTGATTGTAGAAATCCTTGATTTCCAATAGTTGTGAATTGAGTTTAAATTGTTATATATTAATGCCATGTGTTAAAGTGACTAACATGAAAAATACAGAGTTCTCTCGTGGTGGAAAGTGAATATGACTTATTTACCTTCGGTAAATGATAATATATAAATGATATGCAGACATTAGCTTATTGTAAAAAGTGTTGTCTAACAAATCAGAAGCAGGATCACTACGCGCCGTTCTCGGTCGAGTATTATGAATCGGAAGATCAAAGACGCGGCACAGGTCCGTATTACGAATGGAATCGTTTTCTCGAGGAGAGCGAAGGAAGTACAAGGAACCAGGTGAGTTTGGAATTAAAATTTACATAAAGAAATCTTAATACACGTGATCGGTATCAGTCATACATAAATTTGTGGATGAAAAACTTATGATAAAACAATAATCAAAGTAGTTGTTCTCTCTTGTTGAAAGAGTACGCGAAGCGAGTAGGTATTCCGATTAAAGCAAAAAGTTCAAATACCTAGTGAGCTGAAAGAATGAAATTTCTATGTGTTTTACCATAACCAGGACAATATCAAAAACAGTTTTAATATTTAAATTATGGAATCCAGGAATTTTGTATGTTGATATATTTGCCAGGTCACTTCTCACAGAAGGGACATTTTTTTTGATCATTCTCACCTGTATGTTCAATGCATAGAATTTAGAAGATCTGAGGTTCAATAGATAATATCAGTGGGTTCAGAGAATCGCTTGAACCTTTTTCACAATGGAGTCTAAATGTCTAAAAATGCATAACTATCTGTTTTGTTCAAATTAATCAAGTGGTTTAGAAGTTATGATGCTGTGAGGTTTCTCCCGCACGCACGCGTTTGTCGTGGCTCGTGGCACGCCACTCCACAGCCACGACGCGCTCGCTGTCCTTTTAGTTTATTATGTACCTGCCTACCTAGTTCGGGCATTTTAGCACAACAAAATATTTTTGCAATGTGATTTACACATTATGAGAGTTTTAAAATGTAGCACTAGCCTGTAGAACGCAGGCATGCAACGGAGTGAGCCTGGAGATGTATAGTGGCGTCATAGCGGCCAGCGCTGGCCCCGCGACCCACATTTGAGAGGAACAATGTTTCGAAAACTAGTTGACGAATCGGAGTGATTTTAGCATAGTATATTTTTATTTTTTGGTGGGCTGCGCTGAATAGCTTAATTCGTTGATATGCTCCATTGGTTATTCGTCTGTTTTAAATTTTCTTTATATTTTAATATAATTACGGAAAGTTTGGTGGTTTGTAGCCAGCATTTGAACAATATGATGAGGTCAGACTGAATATTCAAACAATTTAGTAAAACTTGTGGATTATCAAAATACTTCTTATATACCTACTGTATTGTCTAGTAGGTACCCATAGTACAGGTTCTACTTGGCTTGTGATAGAATGGTGATGCGTAAGATGTCCCAAAAATATTTATGTATTTTTAATTTATATGTATTTTGGGTCAAGGGGCTCGTAGCGATGCAACGACTGCGCGGATTGTACGATCTGCAAGGTTAAGCTGCACTTGCCGCGGTCAGTCTGTAGATGGGTGACCGTTTCGTTACACATCGAGACCCCTCCGTGCCTCGGAGAGCACGTTAAGCTGTCGGTCCCGGTTGTCATACGAATATCTATGGCAGTCGTTACGGGTAGTCAGAAGCCTGAAAGTCTGACAACTGGTCTAACCTCCGAATGTCAGTATTACCCAGTAATTGGGTTGCGGGGGTCTGATGGCAGTCGCTCCGTGTAAAATACTGATGTTCAGCCGCATCTGGCTAGACTGGAAGCCGACCCCAATATAATTGGGAAAAGGCTCTGAGGATGATGATGTATTTTGGGTCAGTGACGTTAATGGGTTGTGCAGTGTGCACAGAATTTTCTACGGCTTATGAGTATGAGGTACGTAGTACGTCATCCATATTACTTGTTAACTTAGTTCACTACGATAATACTTGTTCAATGTTGTGTGGTGGTTATGTGCCGGGTTGGCGTATGAGGTTATGTTTGATGTTGGGTGTGGATGGTGTGCGTTTGAACGCATAGGCATAGACAAAAGCATTGAGAGTGAAAGAAATGAAAAGGACAAACATTATTATAACAAGAACTTGTTACAAATGAGAAGCTAATGATAAGAAATATGTTTAGAGAACTCTTGGAGTGTGCTCATGATTGGGTTCTATGGGAAAGGAAGCGAGGTTGTTTACATCTCATTCCAAAGATTGCTATGCCCTTTCATACTTTCCATATGTTACAAATGAGAAGCTAATGATAAGAAATATGTTTAGAGAACTCTTGGAGTGTGCTCATGATTGGGTTCTATGGGAAAGGAAGCGAGGCTGTTTACATCTCATTCCAAAGATTGCTATGCCCTTTCATACTTTCCATATCGACCATTGGAGTCTGATTTTCACAACTAATGAAAGAACCCGTATGATTTGTTCTTGCTGTTGTCCGAGCAACTGGAGTCGAGCAATCATGGGCTCCAGTGATTGGGTCAGTTTGGAGTGGGAACAATTTAAATTTATGGATGCTCTCTCACTCAAAATTTATCGTTTTAAAAAGATATTTAAAATACAAAATCAAATATTTCTGTCGGAGTTTTGAAGGATTATTTTGGTACGGGTGTGCCGACACGTTACATGTGATCAGGATATGTACAAAATCTTATACAGGCATAAAATTTAAATGACTGAAATTGATATATGACATTGGAATGGGTTAGAAGAATGGAAATTTACCTTACCACGGGCGGGTGGCCGGGTAGAGGCGCGACGGGTTAGTTTTGTATTCGCTTGCTCCTCAAAATTGGGGTGATGACGAGCGTTTGTGTGATGACAGGTTGGTTCAGATTCAATGCCATGTTAAGTAATATTAAGGAACAAGAGGGTCACCATCAGACCGTTTCGGATCTATTTGGCCGTAAACTCACTAGAAAGACCCCCATCTTATACATGGGATGGATATTGAGGAAAGTACAGATTATTTAATTATTTATATATTTTGATTTCCATAAAAAAAAAAATACATGCATTTGGCCGATACAATGTAGAACATAAACCAGTAGGTTTTTCTTGAGGTTTTTCTGTACACCGCTTGGTCCGTCGACATTTATTAAAACAGGATGCGAGCGGTCAATCGAATAATGTTACTAAAATAAGATAATGAGGTTGCAAAATATGTTGACGAACCGCAAGATAGACAAGAATTCTTAAGATATCGTATTATTGATTGTGTGTGTAATGGACTCATTATGAAAGGTACGTCTGTATACAAAGGGATGTATGTATGCAGTGGTCAAAATATACATGTGGTTATACTTTGGCGGGAATGGGACTGCCGATTCATCAGAGAAAGAAATAAGTGAAAATTAAGTTACATGACTGAAGAATGAATGAATTAAGTTGACTGCCTCGTTGGTCTAGTGGTTGCAGGCGCGACTGCTGAGCGTGGGGTCCTGGGTTCGATTCCCGGGTCGGGCAAAGTGTTATTTGGTTTTTATCATTTGGAAATTCTCAGTAGCGGCCCGGAGTCGGGATTTGTACCCGGTCAATGGCAATAGACTCGCCCCCTATTGCATGGGACTATGACATAACTGGCGAAATGTGGGTTGTACTATTACGCCTCTGCCTGCCCCTTCGGGGAGGTACAGGCGTGATGTTATGTGTGTGTTATGTTAAGTTACATGAAGTACTTAAACAAATCGTAACGAACAGTAAACATATGTTTGTGCTTTTCTTTTATTATGTTGCCAGTGTAAGATGCAGAAACATGGTATTCCGTATGATTATTATTGCTTACATTCACATGTATTATCAAATACTAATGCACAAGGTATGCTATGTATAATATAAATGATGCATAAGGTGTGCTATGTATAATGTATACGTTACACAATGTATAATGTGTGAGATGCACAAGATATATCAGGTTGTAGGCAAAAAGTGTGCTATATACAAATATGCAATACACAAAGTGTGTTATGCAGTATAAGACGCACAAGGTGTAGGTACGGGCCAGTTAGCTTCGTACATTTGCAAAAGTACCTAAGTATATGTTGTTGATGTGTTAATTGGAGTTTTAAATCTTATAGTAGTTAGTTGAGTACACAGAGTAGAAATATATTACCAAAGTTAGTAGTATGTTCATTTCACAGTAAGTTAATAGTTAAAAGGTACACACAATAAAAAGGGGTGACGATTCTTTCTCTAAGTGTCAGTTAGACGAGTATCGACGTATGATTGGTATCTAATTATTAAAATTATTGTATATAATTATGACTAAGGCAACGCAAGACCGAAAAAGGCTTGCTGCGTGCGTAAAAAAATATATATGGTGGTGACTGTTCACAAGGTGTGCTATGTATAATATATACGACTCACAATGTGAGCAATGTATGATGTATCAGATTCACAAGATGTGGTGTGGATGAATGGACATAGTGTGCGATATAAAATGTGCAATGCGCAAGGCGTGCTATGCAAAAAGTATAAGATGCACAAAGTGTGCTATGTAAATTGTGTGTGACACACAAGGTGTCCGATGTTGTATGTACAAAGTAATCGATAGAAAAATGTTCAATGCGCAAGGTTTGCTTGTATATGTATGTATAAAGTATGAAATCCACAAGGTGTGAAAAAGTATTAGATGCACAAATTGTGATGTATAATTAATATGATGCAAAGGGTTTGCAATGTTGTATGCACAAAGTGTGCTATATAAAAATATGCTATGCACAAGGTGTGCTATGTATGAGTTGCACTAGGTGTGCTAGGTTGTAAAAGTGTGCGATACACAAATAAAAGCAAAGCGCAAGGTTTGCTTGTATATGTATGTATAAAGTATGAAATCCACAAGGTGTAAGAATCCTAATGCACAAGGTGTGCGAATCCTAGTCCTAATGCACAAGGTGTGCGAATCCTAGTCCTAATGCACAAGGTGTGCGAGTCCTAGTCCTAATGCACAAGGTGTGCGAGTCCTAGTCCTAATGCACAAGGTGTGCGAGTCCTAGTCCTAATGCACAAGGTGTGCGAGTCCTAGTCCTAATGCACAAGGTGTGCGAGTCCTAGTCCTAATGCACAAGGTGTGCGAGTCCTAATGCACTAGGTGTGCAAGCCTTAATGCACTAGGTGTGCAAGCCTTAATGCACAAGGTGTGTGAATCTTACTGTACAAGGTGTGCGTGTCTAAATGCACAATGTGTGGGAGTCCTAATGCACAAGGTGTGCGAGGTCTAATGCACAAGATGTGCGAGGTTCATGCAAAGTGTGCGAAGATTAGTCAATGAAATGCGCAATGCGCGCAAAGTGTAAAGTGTGGTGAAATGTGTTCAAAAGTGTATTTTGTAAGATGTGATACATGGTGTGAAATTACGTAATTGATTGTTGTTTAGCGAGTGCGAGGTTAATGCACAAAGTGTGCAAAGTTTAATGCACAAAGTGTGTATAAAATGAGCAATGTGTAATTTGTCATAGTATCTGAAATCTGTTATAAATGTGGAATAGGTTGTGATACATTACATGCTGTCATCATCATCATCATCAACTCAGCCTATCGCAGTCCACTGCTGGACATAGGCCTCTCCCATTAGATGCTATAAAATTATGTAATTGATTTTTTATAATTTTATTATGCACAAGGCAATGTGTTATTGAAAAGCTAATTGAATAATTATTTACCAACGTAACAATAAAATTGTTAAGATAATATTCATATAGAAAATAAAAAGTAATTACTAAAATAAGTAGTTCATTCTTATAATAGGTATAGTAGCCGGCAAATAGCTTGAACAATGATGGTACCACTGGCGTGGCGTCACTGCGCATGTCAATGTGGGATATGCCGCGCACTGTACACGAGGACGTGTACTTATTATCAGGATGGACGAGCTGTTAGAATGCCTATGTTATTCAATTTGTTTTGAATTATTTTATGATTTAATTTAACGTTTTTGTGCTGTATTAATTTGTTTTATATTCATTTCTATTTCCAATAATATCCGAGTCAAATTAATTATTTCCAAATGTTATAATGAATAATAATGATATTTATTTGTTTTTGATACCTACTTAATTTTTATAATATCTTTCCAAGATTTTTAATTAAAAAGGAATATTCTTAAAAATGAATTAAGGAACGTGTATTGACTCGATTTTGCTGATCTATAAAAGATCTGTGGTTTTGATTAGTGGGGGCATTCAGATTGTTGCAACGGTCAGTGTTGATGTAACCTTTGTAGTATTTTCTGTGATTGTAGAAATCCTTGATTTCCAATAGTTGTGAATTGAGTTTAAATTGTTATATATTAATGCCATGTGTTAAAGTGACTAACATGAAAAATACAGAGTTCTCTCGTGGTGGAAAGTGAATATGACTTATTTACCTTCGGTAAATGATAATATATAAATGATATGCAGACATTAGCTTATTGTAAAAAGTGTTGTCTAACACATGGCTTTGGTATATATTCGTGTGGCCAACCAACGCATCCGACAACAATAATAATAGGTATTTCTGGTAGTTGGGCTCAAGCGAAAACACAAATTTTAATTCATCAATCAATGACTTGCAAGTACGACTCCGGCATATAAAATTATACAAAAATTTAAAACAATTCGCACGTTCGATCCATATTCATCGTATGAAACCAATCAAAAATTCATTATTAAAAACAAATCATGCGTTCTGAAGATTTAATCCTAAATAAACAATCAGAATCTCGGTCCAATATGTCTTTGTGATTGGTTTTAAATCCGTTGAAAGTTTCTAGGTAATCCAAATCTTTATTTGCTTTCGAGGCGAGCGGTTTGTGGGGTATCTGTGCTAATGGTAGGATAAACGAAAATGCTGAAAAATGGAGCTTTACAGTGCTTGGCGGAAGATCAGACATCGATAATACTCAGCTATCTGAAGAGACTGGAAAACTGCGGATAGGCTGTTTATTCAATTAATTTTTTTTTATTCGCACAGCAATAAATCCATTGTGTTAGTAAAAATACCTTATATTAGCTAGTGTTAGAAAGACTTGAAATAAGATATTCAACATAATGAAGCATTCTCTGTGGACGAAATAAAAGCAAGAAATGAATTTCATTATTTTTTTAGGTCATCGTCCTCACAAAATTGTTAAAAATGGGAGTATAAAAACTCTCAGCCACCGTTTTTTTGTGTTATATTGTGAATATTGTACTTATTTTACAGAGATGAGATGATTAAATACCTACTAAGTTGTTCTGTAAGTTTCAAGAAATGAATGATTGATAAAAGCAGCTTTTTCTATTACTAACTAGCCTACGCCCGCGACTTCGCCCGCGTGAATGTCGTTTATCGCGCATCCCTCGGGAACTGTTCATCTGCCCGGGATTATAAGTAGCCTATATGTTAATCTGGGTTATGTTCTATCTGTACACCAAATTTCATAAAAATCCATACAGTCGTTTTTGCGTGAACATACATACATCCATCCGTACATCCTCACAAACTTTCACGTTTATAATATTAGTAGGATTTTCACTACCAATAGACTATAGTTATAATTGCAGTTTACATACTTTAGTTTTAATGAGTCACAAGTTAGAAAGTAATCACTATTTGCCAACAAGCAAATCAAATGCCTGTATGCGACTACCTGCCAGTTTGAACCACTACATCTCATTAATAAACTCACTCAAAACATCATAAAAGGTACTCCTTTAAATTACAGTGACCGCACTACGATAGACTATTAAAACTTTTTGACAGAAAGCTAACGCGTAGAATATTAAACGTGAATGTCATGTTATATTTACTGAACAGTTATTATTTATCGCAGGCTGGTATGCGGAAAACTGTATAGTGTTGGCAACGCTTTATTTACGTAAGAGCGAAGGAAAAATCTTCGCTAAGCCGCTGTGGGTGGTACACAGAGTTAAATTCTAAAAAAACGACAGTATCTTGGATAAATGAAGACTAATGAAGAGGTTTAATTGATATTTAGATCAAAATAAATAAGTATTTTTCTTCCTGTTTCAAGATACTTAGCTTCCGGCTGCGACTTCATCCGCTCTAAATTTGAACCCCCATTACAAATATTTCAAAGACAAGGCTTTATATTATTAGGAGCCTATGTGCTAAATTTAACGGTCTAGACCTAGCCTAGACATTTATGTTTGCGTTTTCTGTCAGTCGGTCACATAACTATTCTGTATATAGAGATTTTCGTGACGAAATTTTCATGCAGTGAGCGTTTCTTAGGCCTATGTTCAGCAGTGGACTGCGATAGGCTGAGTTGATGATTGTTGATGATCCTTTCTCTATCGTTCACTTTAGCGGCTTTTATTACGAGGCATACATTTAGCAAATCCATAGATAATACGATAATGAGATGAGTAGTCTATTTCTAAAGATATAAATTTGGAAAGAAAAATACTCTTTTCCTGGCTCAGTATGCCATCGTTTTAGCCACTAAGTGTTCACGGTAACTTAGTGGCTATAACACTTGGCGTTCCTACTGAGCCAGGAGTCGCAGGTTCTAATCCTGCTCGTGACCGATTTTTTCTTTCTACAATAAAATTCATATCGTTAGATTTCGCTTCGCATGCCTTAAAAATTATAAAATAATTAGTCTATTTCTCTTGAATAATGTATCAAACCTGTAAAAAAGAAAGATATTTATTGTAATAAACAAAACCAACAAATGAGCTGTAACAACAAAATTATACCTAAGTACCTATAAACCCCGAAATTTTTGTGCAGTCATTAATCCGGTCTGTTACCAAGGTTCTGGCTCAAGCTTTTCCAATTTTCCGGCTCATAATATTATACATGGGTACACACATAATTTAATTTATAATTTTACATTAATATCTTGCAAATCCCTTCAATTAATTTAAATAAAGTTGCAGCAATATATTCATTATTTGATGGAATTATTTTAAATGTTAATTATTCAGGGCCATATCAGCTGAATCCATCCAGAAAGGTGGGCAAGGATCGCTACACATTGGGTGCCTCAGGAAGGAATTCGTCACTGGGGTAGGCCGAGGAAACGCTGGCGGGACGATCTGGACATCTTTCTCAAGAATTGGACTGAAGAAGCTACTGATAGGGAAGATTGGAAGAATATGTGGGAGACCTTTGCCCAGCAGTGGGACAGTACAGGTTGACAAAAAAAAATCGCTCAAACATGATGTGGAAATGTGTTGATTTACCATGAACTTTTATTGCCAGTCAGTTACAGCGTTACCAATTTTACCAGATTTCTGCTTACTACACAAAAAAATGTTTCATGAAATAACAATGGAATTTATGGTTTAGTTATACATATCGGGCACAACTACATTAATATTTTTATTAGCATTAAGGCAATCTTTTTCGTAAACTGTCCTACGCCAAAAACACAGAACTTGCACGTTTCAGTGTCTCTATATCCCGTGTGTCTACTATATGAATTTCAAATGAAACTCTTGAGGCAACTGCAAGCGCTCGAGAATCACACGCTCAGCTATTCATGCATTCCTTGTAAATTAACTATCAGTACTTGTAACTATATTCGGCAGTGTCGCGACTAACTGATGAATACTGCGTACACTTCATCAATTTCATAGCTCTTGGCAAACGTCGAATTATTAAGTTAATGCGAATACAAAATTTTCCTGCATTTTACGCAGTCTTTTGTATAAAAGAAACTGTTGGGTTTACGTAATGGCTGGCAATGGTCGTCACATGCGCACGCTTATCAATCAATGTAATCGGAAATAAATGAAGGAATCAAATGGGATGAGGCACTTTCTTAAGCACTGGCTGCGGCGCTGTATATTATTATTATCCTGGTTAGGTTGGCGTTGGCTGACCGGCCGGCTTCAAGCAATCGGTGGAAAATAATAGATGGCCTTCCTTCGATATTCCTTAATGTCTGGATTCAATCAAGAGATTTTATCACGTCGGGGTCACCAATGTTGGGTTTTTAAATAATCTGACTCCAATATTCAATAAAAGTTTCTTGTATTTTTCATTAATCAATGTTTTACAGAAAAGAGAAGATGTCAAATATAAAAATAGACGACGAGCGTAGAATTGGCGAGAACGCATAGATAATAATAAAAAAGGTTAAGGTTGCGCTGCAACAGAAACAAAAACTTCATCTACTCATATTTTTCCTAATAATACTCCTTTTAGAATATTTACATTACACATCTTCTTTAAATGAGGATCCACCGTTACATAAGCAAGGAGATCTAAGTTAATTCCCTCTAATCTGTTGCGATCGCTTTCCTCTTGCCGCGACAACTTTTCGAAACTCCTGAATTGTAGGTACCGGTGTACGATGGATGTGAAAGATCAGGGATTCTCTAATACTTGTGTAAAGCACATTAAATTTAACAAAAGTTGCTTCGTTGAATTTTCTCCAGTATTGTGGGTGCGTTCACAGACTCTGATCTTTACATGCACAAACGAACAATCAAACGCAGACGTGGAACAATTATCTGTAAGCCAATCACTCGAAAAATACGATAAAAAAATACTAAGGATGCGGAATTGCGGACGTAATACGGACAGTAAATCATGTAGCGACAAAGCTCCATCGAAGGTGGCCATGCGTGTAACATGGCGACGGCGACGGTGCGTCCAACCAGGCTGTTTGCGAACAGCGCCGGATTAATCGATTCAATTGGCCGAATGATTCGAATGCATCGTTCGCTGGCTGTATGGCTGTCTATTCCGTTGCCTTTGCCTTTCATAATAATAAAGTTCAAGGCACGTAAGTATAGTAGTAGTAGAGCTCCTTTGTGAAAGAGCTCGTCCGGGGAAGTACTACCACCGTACCTACTTCTCCGCCAAATAGTGATGCTTGCATTGCTGTGTTTTGGTCTGAAGGGTATGGGTGCCGGTGAAATTACAATCACATGAGACTTCCCATATTCATGTCTCAGTTTGGCGATCCGACTTGCGGTACCATTTACGCAACAGCCTAGGTGGTATTGCAGTTGTTATGGGCAAAGGTAACCGCTTAACATCAGGTGGGTCTTTAGCTCATTTCACCATCCTATAATATTAAAAAAAAAATTAAGAAATAACGTACGTACGAACTGATTTTTTTATTAGTTTGGCGCAATGACATTTAAAAGTATAAGTAGATAGGTTATACGGTATAACATATCTACTTATACTGTTAAATAGGGTAGGGTATAACTTATACCTTAACTAAACAAAAGGAAAAATATTATGTACGCAGTGTCAACAAAAATACACATAAACTAGTACAAAGTACGTTAGTTACTGTAAGTTACGACGGCATTTTTGTTTTTTTTTTCGTCGCCGGTCACGCTCGGCGCCTTGCTGGACGCGGACTAATAGCAAAACGTCCCAATTAGGATATTTTCGAGTCTTCAGATTTCGTGCACTCATAATATATCTGTACTTTTAATACTTTTAAATATTATTGGTTTGCCGCGTGAATGTGTGTCAAACTATGACTCCAAACTCCGACTCAAAGAGTAAAGTAATATTCAAAGAGAATATAATCGTAATCATATTTCAGGTGTTTGTTGATAGCGCAGTATCTGTAGGATAGTGTTTATTGTTGACTAACTACTTATTTAGGATTAGGTGGCCTTAACTGCATAGCAATACGAACAGAAAATCATGCAGCGTATCATGTAAGCGTCAAAGCCCCTTCGGACTTCGAAAGTGGTGACTGCGTTTCTGCCAGGTTCCTCTTTTGTGGACAGCACGCCAGATTAATTAACTCAACCCTCTGTATATTTCAAACGCATCACTGGACGGTTTGCCGTTGTGCCGATTCACTCCAGCTTTAAACACATCAATAAGATATTGATAATAATAATGTTAATAATTTTGTCCAATTTGCACGCCCCGAGGGGCAAAATATGCTGAAACTAATCATAAGTCACCTATATTTGTAATAATACCATATTCTAGTAAATAAATAATTTGATTGATTGATTGATTGATATTTTTGTTTGTAAATCTAAATTTTCATCCAATGTTTTTTAAATCTTATCGTCTGATATAATAAGAAATCACATACTCCTTTAAATATAATGTAATTTTATTTAACTCCAATTTTTTTTCTATAATGAATTGTAAGGATAGATTAATTTTAATTTTATTTTATTGTATTTTAATAGTAAAATCCCTTTTATAATTATAATTATAATTCTTAACTGTTACTGTACCTACTCTTAACTATACTAAGGTATATTGAATCTATAATTTAAACTTTTTTTTCCTTAAATGGTTAATATTATGTTTTAACGACGTCTGTGGTCTAGTAGTTCGAGTGTCGGACTGAAGATCACAAGGTTCTAGGGGTTCGATTCCCACAGGACACAAATATTTATGTGATGATGGTCTGGGTGTTTCTTATGTATTATAAGTGCCTATGTATTTAAAAAAACAAAAGTATGTAAGTATTATATCCATTGTCTAGTACCCATAGTACAAGCTCTGCTTAGTTTGGGACTAGATGGTGCGGCTGTGTAAAATGTCCCAAATTTTTATTTATACTTTAATAAATTAATTTTATTATATTCTATGGTCACAAGGAGGAATCTCAACATAACATAACATCACGCCTGTATTTCCCCGAAGGGGTAGGCAGAGGTGTAATAGTACACCCACATTTCGCCAGTTACGTTATGGTCCCATGTAATAGGGGGCGAACCCATTGCCATTAACCGGGCACAAATCCAGACTCCGAGCTGCTACTGAGAATTTCCTAATGAAAAAACCTAGTATCACTTTGCCCGACCCGGGAATTGAACTCAGGACCCCACGCTCAGCAGTCGCGCTTGCGACCACTAGACCAACGAGGCATCTCATGTATTCCAAACCACAGTTTAAAACGTAAACACAACAAAAATCGTTCGAAGCACGCAAAGGGTGGTAACTAGTAAATAAATAAAGTGCCACACATAATAGCCAGTATTGCCAGACGATACATCGATTACAGCGCAAGCATAAATCGTGGTAGGGTCTCGCATCGCCGCCGCCGCTGGCAACCCAGGGCTGCCACGAAGGACCCTCCTATCCCCTTTGTACAACCCTTGTACTACATGCGCCGCAATTTGCCACATCCTCCAAAGGTGTGCAGTAAAGGGAACCTGTTTCTTAAAGGACTAATTTTTCACTCCAGTTTTTACTTTGACGAACCTGACGGAAGGCTACTTAGAAAAATAAAAGAGTCGGCGTAATATGCTTTGAAATGTTTTGTTGTCTACATACATAATAAGGCCCGTATAACAGAACGTTCCTCAAACTTTGATCACTGTTTAAAACTAGTTTTGAGTTAGGATTTAATTTTAGAACTATTCTCAAGCATATATTCATTGATCACAATTTATTTGAGTTTAGCTTTATTCTACACTGTCATCTGTTTAGGTTTTTGAGCAGAGATTTGACCTGTTATCACTCAAATGTAGTCGAGACCACGCTTGAGTAGAGATTTATTTGCTATTTCAGATTATATTTGTGTGTTACGTTGTTGGATTGAAGTTTATAATTACTGTGTTGGAATAAGACCGATGCTCAAGTAACGATTTTATACTTAAGTAGTGATCAGGTGATTGAAGATCAAACTGTACTTGAGGAACGTTTTATAATACGGACCTAAGTATGTACGTAGGTAATATAAAAAATAAAGTGATATAAACTCATCCACAGCACTCAATCTTTTAGAATGACAAACAAATTGGATGAGTCGCAATTGATCCTTCAGCAAAAACGAACAGTGCCATCGATTGTTTAAAAACAATATCTGATTGCATTGTTACATCGAATATATCGAGAACATGCAAGCACAAAAGCTCTGCAGTGAAGTGGTACAATGGTGTACACAATACAATACATTTGAATACTGGCTCGAGTGGCCGTGTTGCGATTCTTGTAGAATCGAGTGGCAATTAGCCGGCCGCTGATCTGACAGAATGCTTGTATTATTTCACTACAATTAAATTATAAATAATTTGTCGCATTTCGTTTCAAAGGGCCGTTGTGCACAATTATCTGAGCGAAATATTTTCAATGAGCGGTTAAAGCTACGTCATGTCCCATTTAAACACCTGGATGTTGTCGGTACAGTAACTATTAAATAAATTATTGTTTATGATTATAAATCTGAAAGGTATTTTTGAAAGAAACCTAATTTAGTCTCACTATACCATCAATCAATTAATTTCAGTACTATAGGGATTCATATAATGAATTTTATCTAAATCTTTTCATTGCAATGGCTCCTTACAGCGCCGAAGAATTCATTCCTATGCTACAATGACATCCTATGACCAACATTTATTATTTTCTTGTAGATTAAATTGTTATTGTTAATTATTTTATTATTTTTAACGCATTTACGCATGCGAAGCGAAATCTAAAGATTTAAATTGTGGAAAGAAAAAATCGGAATTGGAATTGGAATCAGAAGTGTTCACGGTAGCTTAGTGGCTAAAGCACTGGCGCACTGAGCCAGGAGTCGCAGGTTCGAATCCTGCTCGTGAGCGATTTTTTCTTTCCACAATTTAAATCTTTTGTTATTGTTATTTTTTAATAATACAGTTTTATTTATACATTGTATTATTTTATGAATGTTAATTCAATTTTCATAATTGTATTATTTACTATCAACTTTGTATTTCATTTGACTAGTTAATGTTATACCATAATGTTTGTTTATATCAATGAAAGATGTAATGACGTGTAATAATTAATTGTTGTTACTAATAAATAATCTAATCTAATCTTAAAGTCTCACCATTAAGTTGAAGTCGAGATTAAAGTCATTAATAAAATATCCCTGTATTGTATTGTACAGTTCTTAAGGGTCTCCCTACAGCTCATTGGCGCCCCTATCAATAAAAAAATAATTACTCGCTGAGTACATCACCATTTCAGCCGAAAGACGTCCACTGCTGGACATAGGCCTCCCCAATTCTGTAGAACCAGATTTTCTATAAATTATGTACTCAGCTAGTAATTATTTTTTTACTGATGGGGGCGCCACTGTGCTGTAGGAAGCCCCTAGACTATAACGGGTTAGCATCCACTCCACTTTATTAGAACAGCTCTACCATTAATCAAATAACCATTACTCAAAGTGAATGCATTTCCTCGGACGCTGCTTTGTGCATCCCTTTTACAGTGTAGTGCGGCGTGCCCTATCTGTATCAAGCGGTCTCATCGTGGACTCAAGTCCGTCGATAGCACCTGTACCTACTCACGGTACGGTAATAAACGAAACAGAAACTAACAGAAACTTCTTATTTATTTATAATTTATGTACACATAATAACATATGAAAGGAGTCAGCATCAAAAGTATTTAGTACAAAGAATCTAAGACAAAGGTACTGCTATTTCAAAGAAATTTCTACCAGCAGACCTGCGAGAGGAGAAATAAGTAAGAAATGTAGACAACAGTGTGTAAAAAGATAAGAAACTTAAAATTAGTTCTAATAAAGCAATAGATACTTGAATAAATACGTATAAATTATATAAAGGAAAATTTGATATAAATATGCAATGACAAATTAAGAGGAAAGGTAATGCTCTTTAACACGTCTTTAGAAGACAGATATAGATTGGGAATTCCGTATGTTAGGCGGGAGTGAGTTCCATAATCTTACTGTATGCACAGAGTTGGCATACGAATAGTAATCCATTCTGTGAGGTTGAAATTTAAGAAGAGTTTTAAGGTGAGATCTGCAAGGAGCATCAGAAGGTTACTTACTTTTTGAGTAATAATTTTTTTCCCCATTCTTGATTATTTCTAGGAGTAAATAGTAATGGTAAGTTATTAAAATATTAAACAGCTTAAAATATGAGAGTACGACACTCGCGGAGCCACAGGCCATGAATGAGCATGTATGAGCTCTAAAAGCGCCCTTATTGCAATTTCCACTTTTCCTAATAACCCCCCCACATGTGGCTCGCTGCACGTTACACGTAATTTTGCATATTTTCGCGGTTAAGTACCCTTGTACAGTAATTTATGTGCATTAGTTATGAGCTTCAAAGAATCGTGGAAAAGCTGAATGGCTGTAAAATGCTCTACAATGAAAATGACGCACTTAGCTTCTGAGCAAAATTTACTACTTCCATCATCAAGTAGCGCTCATTCGTATTTGCCCTTTTTAGGGTTCCGAAGTCCTACAAGGAACCCTTATAGTTTCGTCATGTCCGTCCGTCTGTCCGTCTGTCCGTCTGTCCGTCTGTCCGTCTATCCGTCAATCCGTCTGTCCGTCTGTCCGTCTGTCCTAATCCTTTAGAGCTTAATAACTTCTACAGTTATAAACATAAGTAAATGAAATTTTGTTAAAAAATAGTCTGCATATAGATCTCAATTTTAAAAGAATAAAAAAATAGTTTTTACGTTCTTTAGGGGTGGCACCCATACATGTGAAATGGGGAAAAAAAAAATTATTTCGCTGCTCCCCCTCGTGTGGGATATCATTGAATAGGTCTACTAAAATGAAGGTAATGTTTCATACACCACTTTTTTATCAGGTGTACCAACTGCGAAATATAGCCCGCCAAAGTGGCTTGCAATGTGTCCCCCCCCCCTGCCATTTCTAAACTATGCAACGTAGAAACTTATAATCTTCCACATTGATAGACCTTTGTGAAAACTCTCTTTTAAATTTTTTTCGAGTATAATCTGATTATATTTTTTTGAGTTATAGACAGAAAACTGAAAAATACTTAAAACGTCCTAGTTCAAAGGTCATTGACCTTAGAGAAAAATGATCATAGCAAATAATGCTCCTTTAGCTACTTTCTAATTGAAAAAATCACAAAAAGTAACTTTGTGTTATGTTGACGACACACTTCTTCAATTTGGCGCCATCTAGCGGCGTCGTACAACACTCTCTGGGTCGCCAATGCTGGCGTCAAATGCCGTGTATTACATTTGGCACTGTATAGCGCCATCTAGCGGCTACTGACATCACTCTCTGAGTCGCCAATGCTGCCGTCTATTGCAAAAACTAAAATAGCCGTGATTAATATTCGATTTGATTTGTTTGTAACACCTACTTAAGGAACCCTATAATACTGAGCATGGCCCGACATGCTCTTGGGCGGTTTTTTTTTAATTCATACAATTTGAACAAAATGAGATAAGGTGATTTATTCCCGTGCTGTTCAGTTGCAAGTTGATGCAAGGCTCGATGATAAATACTTAAGTACAGTCAACCTCACATCAATGGTAACACATGTTTTATAAGCAGATTGGCTTCATATGTAAGTTTCATACATGACAGTCTCTTAGACTACATGTGACTCCCGAATTCTCCTTAAACTGAAGGGGAAAATCTGTAAGACCATGATAAGACCTGCTGTCCTGTATGGATCGGAATGTCGGGCTACGAAAGGCAACTGCATGCAGCTGAGATGAGAATATTAAGAGGAATGTGTGGTGTAACGAGAATGGATAGGATAAGGAATGAGTATGTAAGAGGGAGTCTGAAAGTAGCGCCAGTGACAGAGAAGTTTAGTAGCAACATACTGTCATGGTATGGACATGTGATGAGGAGGAATGAGGAGCATGTGACGAGGAAAGTTTTAAGTATGAATGTGGATGGCTATAATAGTAGAGGTAGACCGAAGAAAACATGGATGTATTATGTGAAAGATGATATGAATAGAAAGAAAGTGAACACGGAGATGACGGCTGATAGAGATGTATGGAAGAAAAATACATGCTGCGCCGACCCCAAATAAATTGGGATAAGGGCAGGAGGATGATACAAGACAGGTTCTTCTAATAATGATTTTGTCACCATCGATATGCACTTGACTGCACGCGTAAAATAGTTTTCAACAACAAATTTTTATCCGAATGTAAGGGGAGACAGACTAAACAAAACACACGTATAAAAAATTATAACACTGTCCCTCCCTCTTGAAATCTTTTGTCGCCAAACAAGCTGTCAAGGGTGTGTCTAAACAGAATTTAATACGATGCTAACAACCGCGACTATTGTGACATGTAGTGACTATAGTCGAGACTGGTCGAGAGGGAGAGACAAAGCACTTGATTCGAGTACGCTCGACGCGTGAGACCACGAGGGTGCTCGAACAGTCTTACTAATGGCCACTCGCGGAAACCGATCGATTCCGCAATTTGTTTCCCCGACACCTCGATTCGGTTTATAAATCATTAGTCGATTTTTTTTTTTCATACAACTGCCATGCACGTTGTTATAGATTTTGCAAAGTTCCAGGGATGTATATAGCAGTTATAAAAAACAACAAATATGAGGAACCTATTTCCTCGCTTTCATTTTAGTTTTATTCGATTTCCGGTGTTTTATTTAATATTCCGTTTGTCACTGAAACGTAAATCCTTTGAATGCGACCTTCTGTTTTGTGACAAATTATTTCAGCAGCAGTGCAATGTAAAGAAGAAAAATCGTAAAAATATTATACAACAAATATAAATTCCTGGTGCGCTGTTTTCACGGTGTACGAACAGTAATGAGGTTGACACGATACATACTGCATCACAGTATTTTTAGGAACTTTTTCAGTCTTCTTCTTCTTCGTGTCGACATGAGCTACATAATGATAATAGCTCATGTCGTGGGGAAAAGATTAGCCAGTCAGCAGGTTGGTAGCGGGGCTGACTGCCCAGGGTGCGCCGGACGATCAATTAAATATCGTCACTCGTGGAGGCTCTTTTAATGCACCCCATTTTCTTTTACTTTTGAAGTAAAATGTTTAAATGGCACAGATATAGTAAAAAATATAGACGAAGTGCTGTGAACAATCATAGTGAAGCCAACAAAACCGTGCTCTTCCGTGTACAAACCAGCGCTCACGCACACACATGCACATCAAACCGTGCTCACCGCTCTCAATACACATTTTGCGGTATCGTTCACTAAGCATCGCCAAAAACAAATATCTTTCAGGTGCATGTGTGTAAGTGAGCGCTGGTTTGTAGACTGAGGAGCACGGTTTTGTTGGCTTCACTTCTTCTAAATTTTTACTATGTCTATGTTAAATGGATACAAAGTATTTTGAATATGCACGAGTAGTCTGAGTTTGACACCACGATCCATCTTGTTGGCTGAACTTTTTCTTTACATGCGTACAACTCAGTGTGGACATCAGTCAAAGACACGCCTAGACACGCCTACCACGGTTAACCAGATTTTAAATTCCACATTCTACATTGATATATGATAGGCAATAATGAATTTCACATCATAATGAAAGGTCAAAATCATCCGGTCAACCATTTTCAACAATTTCCTTTTAAACTCTTCAGACGTTTAACAGCTTTTAATGTTTTTCTATTTTTCACACAAGTTTTATTATTATTAGCAAACTAACTGTACCCGCGGCTTCGCCCGGGTCCGAAATAAAATATAGCCTATGTTACTTCTGGCACTTCTGGATAAAGTAGCTTTCTAATGGCGAAAGAATTATTAAAATCGGTTCAAAAGTTTCATAGTTTATCGATTACAAACAATCAAATCTTTCTTCTTTATAATATTACTAGATTTTGCCCAAGGCTTTGCCCGCGTACTGAAATAGAATATAGGTTACTTCTGGATAAAGTAGCTTTCGAATGGTAAAAAAATTATTAAAATCCGTTCAGTGGTTTCACAGTTTATCGATTACAAACAAACAAATATTTTTCTCTTTAAAATATTATAGTATAGATTATGTTCCGTGTGGTGCCGGACGTAAAGAATTGCACCACTCTATATCTTCTCATGGGTGTCGTAAAAGGCGACTAAGGGATTCAACAGAGGATGGGCAGCAGCGTTCTCTAAGTATTTAACCAACCAACTGCGATCGCCAACCCGCCTGCCAAGCGTGGCGATTATGGCATATCCCCCCTTTTTGGTGGAGGCTTATGTACAGCAGTGGACGTCTTTTGGCTGAAACGATGATGAATGATGATAATGATGAGTATAGATTATAGATTATTATAGAGATAGATTATAGATAGATATAGATAGATAGAATTTAAATAATAGATAGATAGTTTAGTATTAGTATAGATAGACAAAGTTCGTATCCATGAACTTATTTAATTTTATAATAAAACAAAGTTTAGTTTAGTTAGTTTAGTTTAGTTTAGTTTTAGTTTAGCTTTCGAAACGTCAGGGAAACCAATTTAAATAATATACGCGATTTAATCCGGTTAAACTTTGTTTTATTATAATGTGTAGTGATCGCGAAAACCTAAGAAGTTATTATTTAATTTTGTTTGTTTTATTAAATTCCCCTACACATAGTGCAATTAATAGTTACAATGTTATAATCCCATTTATTTCATTTATTTTCCTCAGATGTTCGGCAGCTGTTCAAGTTCCAAGGTTTTTCTTTTAACTGTCAGATTAACGTAGATATCAAGATATAACATTTAGGAGTTATTATGATAATTTGAGGCATACACGACGCGAGGCGTCTCGCCGAGGCGTCGACACAAAGCGTGTGCACTACAAAAGGCAGGTCACAGCGAGCTGCTGCGCCAGCAATCAGCTAAAATGTAAGGCGACAATAATTTAAACAACTTCATATGTGTTTTGTTGCCTCGATTTATGGTAAACTGTTTTTATTTTATTGATTTAAAAGTATCTAAACATTTGGAAGGTAGAAGAAAGTACGAAGAGCGAATCACATCGTTTAGTAGGTAGATAATTGAATGGAGTATTATCTTGTGCACTTTAAAAGATTAAATTACCGGTTATATTTGTAAATGCTGAGCTAATAGTGATTTTATAACTGAGTGATTATTATGCCATGATTTTCTGCAAGATTAATAAAACATTATTTTGTTTACCAACCCAAACTAAACCATTCATAGGAACGGTAAAGATATAATCATCGGCTTTATGTGAAAGCACCCATAGCCATAGGGCTAAGGACATAGGTCCTTTGTGTCTGTCATAGATTGAATTGCACTTTTATGCTTGAATCGTACATACCTACTCAGAAGTCTCAAATAGGCTCTATGCTACTACTCTATGAGAGGAAACGTTCATTACGGTAACATCAAACGAATTCTCTGTACAAACATGAAGCAGGTAAACTACATAGACAGAATTTCCCATGAATTTTCACTTCAATTGCAGCAGGTAGTCTAATTGTTGCAGCATCGGGAAACGTAATAATTGTTCATCATTGGAGCTTATTAAACAAACTGGCTGGCAGTGGCGCAGCGCCGGAAACGGAAGCGTGCGATGCAGCGCTTCGGCCGGAATCGGACACGTTCCGGAGCGTTATCCGCACGAGCACTTCCGGGCACTCGACTATCACTTGCTGCCGCTCCGCCGCTGCGATCCGCGCCCACTGTCCGCTGCGCTGCTTAAAATTTTCACTGCGAATTTTATTTATTTTATAATTCGTTCAACGGAAATTTTTAAATATTTACGCAAACAGAATTTTGATTGGAATCGAATGGCCAGATTTTTTGAGGCAGTTAACATTTTTTTATAACAATCACCGGTCGGGTGTATTTTTACGCATACGTAAAAAGGCATCAAATATTGATGAATACCTACGCCAAAAGAGAGTGTGTGTGTGTGTAAGAGTGGGGGTGTGTGTGTGTGTGTGTTTGAGTGTGGAGTGGCGACCGCGTACTGGAAGGCGCAGCGTGGGTAGGCCCCCCACAAGGTGGACCGACGACCTGGTGAAGGTCGCGGGAATCCGCTGGATGCGGAAGGCACAGGACCGGTCGTTGTGGCGATGCTTGGGGGAGGCCTATGTCCAGCAGTGGACGTCTTTCGGCTGAAATGATGATGATGACCTACGCCAAAAGGTATAATGACAAAAGATTTAAGTATAAAATATCGTAAAATATATTGCAATATCCAGTCAGATTTACCCCGTAAAATCTGTATCATCGAAATGCACTTTTAATGTAAGATTTTATAGTGTCGAACCCAAGTTTTAGCAAATTCAAGCCGCAAGTGTCCTGATTCAGAGCTTTTTAGTCTTATTTTTTCGTCAATTTTACCTTGCATTCGTGGAAAGATTTTTGCATTTTTATGAAAAGCTCAAATTTTCGATCCTGGTTTTTCTTTGAACTGAAATTCAAACTCCACTGTTGAAACTCTGTTTGCTTAACAATCGCTGAATTTATGAGCATCACTAGGAAAACCAAATTTTCTGTATAGTGTGTTTATCAACTATTGTTTCCAATAAATAGCATAGCTATCAAACGTTAATTACCTCCTGTTTAATTACAATAATTTAACTCGTTTCAAAAAAAATTGTTTGTACTGTAAGCCGCATTAACCTATAATTAGAGTCGAAAGTATATCATATGAATATAAATCTGAAACAGAACTGAAAATTAAGCAGAGGTAAATTTTAATGAACCTCAATAATGCTGGTGCGAAAACGCAGCGAGTGAGGCAGGCGTGACATGAACCCCTGAGCTACGAACCGAAAACGAAACATTTGAAAATATGATATCTCTATCTTGTATTTCTTTATTCTAAAACTAAAACCAATTTGTTTCAGCAGCTTACCTCGTCCTCGTATCGTAGGTACGTCCTCATTGCTCATTTATGCGTATTGTGCAAACGCCAATACTCGTACTCACACCAAGCAAACTGAAAACCGACGGACGCTTCCTGAAACACACTAGACACTTAAAATATACTGAAATAAAAACTTCTCACCGATACCACAAATAATGACAATACGGTACTAAGTGCAGGGTTAGTTATTTCTGTTTGAACACACTGTCTGAGAAATAATGAAAATATTTTTTTAAGTCCCTGTTTGCTTGTTTATTTGTTTTGCTGTGTAATCTGAATCCAAGAAAAAACAAATTCCACTTCTTTAGAAAAACTCTAGTTTCAATTTGAATTTCAAATATTTGTAGCTATATTCGCTGCCTAGCCTTATTCCAACAATTTTGTCGTTGTTTAAAAATTCCAGTTTAACTAGAAGCTATCACAAAGCGACATCCATCAGATGTCAAGCCAATCCTCAATTTTATTAATGAATTATTTTTTTAGCTTATTTTGTACCACTGCAGGGCCTCCCTTTTCTTTTTCCATTATTTTCGGTAAAATGCAAATGTGAACCAGTCTTTTCTATAAGCATCAAACTCATCTCGCCATCTTCAACTGGCGACGGCTACGACTATGTCGTTGGGCGTATTTTTAATGGAGGCGTTTTTTTTTTCTTACAACCAGTCTAACATAAAGTTTTTTAAGCTAAAGGCACACCTAATGTTAAGTGGTTACCTTTGCCCATAATAACTGCAATACCACCTGGCTGTTGCCTAAATGGTACCGCAAGTCGGTTCGCCAAACTGAGACATGAAGAAGGAAAGTCTCATGTGATGTGATAATGTTACCTACTTCACCATTCTTTGCAGATCTTCAACACGCGTGCTCCTCTGCCCCACCAATTTGCCGGTACGCATGCTTGCACTGTGCAGCATCATCCGCCGATATAAATTGTTACCTCTGAAATTCACGTTCATATTAACTTTAATACCAGGCCCCTCAGAAAGTATTGCGAAAAAAAGTTTTTATATATGGGAGACTGGCCAGTTATAATGTTTTTCGAAAATATGATTATTTATAAGTAAAAATAAGTAAGTTCCAATTTCAAAATTTCCCTCCACATTTTTTGCGAGTTAATTCAAAGTATTGTGTCTCACTGAAATATGGATCTGCGCCGGGAACATTTTAGAGCTATGATTTTATACGATTTCAAGTGTCGCCTGAAACCGGATGAATCGTACGATAGACTTCAAATGGCATTCATGGATGAAGGCCCTTCCAAGGCAACCGTGTATCGTTGGTATAACGAATTCAAGCGCGGTCGACCAACTTTGGGGGATGACGAAAGAAGCGGTCGCCCTTTGACGGCTGTTACCGAAGAAAACGTGCTAGCAGTGAAAAATTTAATCCAAGACAATAGGCGAATTACATATCAGGAGATTCAACACATATTGAAGATTGGATCGGGAAGCGTTCACGAGATTCTACACAGCCATCTTCGCGTGAGGAGGATAGTATCACGCTGGGTGCCGCACAACCTCACCGATGCTCAGAAGCAGGCCCGGGTGGAATGGTGCCGTGATATGCTTAACAAATTTGAAGCAGGCTCGTCTCGGCGTGTTTACGACATCGTTACAGGTGATGAATCCTGGATTTATCAATACGACCCAGAAACCAAGCGCCAGTCGACTGTTTGGGTGTTTCAAAATGAGCCAACGCCTACCAAAGTGAAGCGATCTAGAAGCGGGGGTAAGATTTTGATCGCTAGCTTTTTTAATTTGACTGGCCACTTGGTATCAATTCCCTTACGGGATCAAAGAAGCATTAATGCCGAATGGTATACTACCAAATGTTTGCCAGAAGTTTTCTCTGTTATAAGCAACAAGCGACCAAACACAGGGCTCCGCGGGCTACTGCTCCACCACGACAATGCACCTGCGCACACCGCACTCAAAACGAGGGACTTCCTGGACAGCACGCCAGTCAAACTCCTGGGTCACCCTCCTTACAGCCCTGATCTAGCACCGTGTGACTTCTTTTTATTCCCAAAAATAAAAAATCTGCTCAAAGGGATACAATTTTCGTCGCCGGAAGATGCGCTGGCTGCGTTCGAGCAGGCTGTAAACGAGGTGTCTGCGGCGGACTGGAAAAAGTGTTTTAAAAACTGGTTTAGGCGCATGAATCTTTGTATAGAGGCTGGTGGAAAGTACTTTGAAAAGATTTGATAAAAATATATGTACGTATAGAACAATTTTTTTTAGTTTCGCAAAACTTTCTGAGTGTCCTACTTATGCATACCACATCATTAACATTGCTCGATGAAGTTCCCTGGTACCTGATTAATTTGATTTGGTCACCGTAAATGAATACAATTTATTGAAATACAATACAAATGAAAACAAATGAATGAATTTTTTTTATTTTTTTTTTATTTATTTATTCAATTTTTTTTTTTTGTTATTTTATAACATACTCGTAACACCAACATGTACGGTCGACCGCACGTCTGTAGTAACAGTTTGACATTGACAGCGCCTTTATTTCGTAAACAGTAAGGGCGGTTTTCTAATTCAAGTGTTACCCAGTCATGCAGTCGACTGTTCACTTCAGTTGGCAAAATAAGTAAGTATCTTTGAATCTTTAACTGCAACAGTTCGGTTGAACTAAGTGTCCTTAAGTCTATGTGGCCTTATTTTTTTTCCAGTGATAGTCAGCAGAACTTGTCACAGAGCTTACAGATTTTTTTTTTTTTTGCCCGCTTGTGTATGCCCAGACCGTTTCGTAATTTTGAAACAGCCTATACTAAAATGTCCCTTTTCCATTTTTTCTTAAAAGGTAGGTAGGTACTGTTATAGTAAGTATGAAAATTGTATAGATCACACATCAACTTTAAATATAATGTTCCCTAGAATTTAACTCAAGTACATAATATTTTTCATTTATCCCCATCATCCTGCAGATAAACTATAAGCATCATATTTCACAGTAGGTAATTCCGCCAGCTCGCCCGGAACGCGACATGATAACGCAGGATCGCGCCACTTCCGGTTCGCGCGACACCTTCCCTACTTCCGGTACGTTATCTATGGTCACGCCACCCTCCACTGCCTCTGAATTATACATGTATCCTGTATGGTGGGCTATTGAATGATCTATGGAACGTTATGTCTTTTGATATCTATATGTTTCCTATTCAATTGCTGTGATTTGTCATGGGGTTATCCTATTTTAAGCAATTGAGTTTTGGTGATATAACGAATCCCGATGACCTGGCGAAGGTCGCGGGAATCCGCTGGATGTGGAAAGCGCAGAACCTGTCGTTGTGGCGACACTTCGTCGGAGGCCTATGTCCAGCATTGGACGTCTTTCGGCTGAAATGATGATGATGATGGTGAGATTATGTAACGAATGAATCACTGCTTCGGGAAGCAGTGACAGCCCAGCGGTTGAACGCTTGCCTTCCATGCAGGAGGGTGTGAGTTCGAAACCGGAACGCACCATTGACTTTTTGAATTCATAAGCGGATTATAATTTGATTGACTCATTCCTCGTAATCACACTGCATGTTACACCAGTGTAAACACGAGGAAATACCTGCTCCTCCTCGGTTACACCACTTATGAGGCTCTCGGTCTAGAAAAATAATATTACAACTAGGGATGGGCAAATTTCAAACTATTTCAAATACTAGGTGGTTGAATGCGATTGCGGGGCCCCCATTCAGTCCATGGCCCATTTGCTCACTTGTCCCTTGTGCGTAGGGCACACACCTACCTGCACAAGAGACGATTTGAACGAAGCCACAAACAACGCCGTAGCGGTGGCCAAATACCACATGAATACAGTGTGAACTACATGAGAACCATTGACACGAAGAAGAAGAAGACTAGGTGGTACTATTCTTGGTCCGGCACCACACGGAACTAATAGTATCATCCATAATTATTTAGTTTGTGTTATTACTCATCCTACCTATATGTGCCGTACAGTCACCAAGTTACCGTGATTCAATATCATCCACGAACTCAAATTTCAACGTCCATTGCAAGTTTCCTAAGAAAAAAGACTATCGTCGCAGTTATTAACGTATCAATGAACACTGTACGTAGACTGAAGCGCATGAAACACCGACGTCATCAAACATTGTCAGGAAATGGCGTATTATTTTTGGTTCTCAAATGCACTGAATATCAGATATTGAGACAGAGTAGAGAATGCTTTTAGTAGCAGTCTCTGGTGTAATAATTTTAACGGGTTCCTTACTTTGTGGATTTATTTGCATTTTCTTAAAGTAAGAATAGAGGTGTGAAATATATTTTAGTTTTTTAGAAAATAACACACGAGAAAATTTATAATTTGGTTCTAAGAAAGCCGTTGACTACACGCCGTAGCGTAGGTACATGAAGTTGAAAATCACTAAAAGCAAACCATAAAGCTATGTCACATTCGACGGCTGGTTGCAAACGTTTGGTGTCAACCGTCCCTAAATGTCCCCGATAAAAGTAATCCAGCGATAGAAAAATCGGCCTTTGTTGCCCGATATATCATAAAAAATCTATCGTCAACGATATAATAAATATATAGCCCGCGTATTAAGGAAGAGATACATTGGGTCAAAGGCATTAGTTCCGGATCAAATGCATTAGTTCTCCTGTTGTCTACCTCCAGTATGCAGTATTTGCTTATATATGTATTAATTTTTCCTCCAACTCTCGATTATCAAAACCTCAGTTAAGTTGTACCTATTGTTGTTGTTGTTGTTGTTTGTAGTTGTACCTATTTGGTAAAATTTACCTAGGTACATTAAAATTTATCATGCATTAATAAGTCCTTCCAACATGCACATTCGATAGTCTTAATTAATAGTCAACAGAAAATAAACGAGGTAGCTATTTCACTATCAGTTAACTTATCACAAAGTATACAAATACAAATCTCACGAATCAAACGAACCTATACAAGGATACAGATCTGATAGTGAACAGAGCAAGATAATCGCGGTATTTCATTGGCGTAATCTGAAGTAATTGATTTGTTTGCATCGAACAATCAGTGATTTGATCAACGACCATACAGCCTAATAGACGCCTAATGATGAATATCCTAATGACGAATATAATGCGTACAATAAAGTCTGGCACTAGCTGAAGCGGGGTTCTGCAATCCGATTGGCCATACCAAGGAGGTAATTGGCTAATCACTAACGCGGCAGTTTTGACGGCATATTTAAGTGGTCGAAACTGATTTTAAGATTTCAAGTGGCGAATAGTGGCGACTTACATTAGTGAAATTTCTTAGATGTGTTGCAGACATCGATTGCCTATTATGAGGCGTCTATGGGGTGTATGGTCGATGGATTTGATCGACGGACGTCCACGCGTCCACAATGCGATGACCTGGATCCTGAAGCGATATTTGATAACAACACTAATCGACTGATTAATAATTTAATCTGTACTTGATTACATACAATACAATGTATATTAATAAATATTTAATGTTTAATACTCCATTAACCTCGCTGTACTGTGATGTGGAAGGGATTATGCTACTTAATAAAATTCTTAAAATAGGATTATAAATAAATAAATAAATATTTTTCGGACATTTTTACACAGCATCATAGTCCCAAACTAAGCAGAGCTTGTACTATGGGTACTAGACAATGGATATAATACTTATATACATTTTTTTTTGTAAATACATACTTATAATACATAAGAAACACCCAGACAAACACAAACACTTATGTTTATCACACAAATATTTGTGTCCTGTGGGAATCGAACCCACGACCTCGTGATTAGCAGTCCGACACTCGAGCCACTAGACCACAGACGTCGTCGATTATAAAATATGAAGACTATACTGTACCAGGCCCCTCAGAAAGTATTGCGAAAAAAAGTTTTTATATATGGGAGACTGGCCAGTTATAATGTTTTTCGAAAATATGATTATTTATAAGTAAAAATAAGTAAGTTCCAATTTCAAAATTTCCCTCCACATTTTTTGCGAGTTAATTCAAAGTATTGTGTCTCACTGAAATATGGATCTGCGCCGGGAACATTTTAGAGCTATGATTTTATACGATTTCAAGTGTCGCCTCAAACCGGATGAATCGTACGATAGACTTCAAATGGCATTCATGGATGAAGGCCCTTCCAAGGCAACCGTGTATCGTTGGTATAACGAATTCAAGCGCGGTCGACCAACTTTGGGGGATGACGAAAGAAGCGGTCGCCCTTTGACGGCTATTACCGAAGAAAACGTGCTAGCAGTGAAAAATTTAATCCAAGACAATAGGCGAATTACATATCAGGAGATTCAACACATATTGAAGATTGGATCGGGAAGCGTTCACGAGATTCTACACAGCCATCTTCGCGTGAGGAGGATAGTATCACGCTGGGTGCCGCACAACCTCACCGATGCTCAGAAGCAGGCCCGGGTGGAATGGTGCCGTGATATGCTTAACAAATTTGAAGCAGGCTCGTCTCGGCGTGTTTACGACTGAAGAAAGTAATGGTTAAATGTCCGTCGGCGCTATGGTGACCTAAGACACTTCTTTCTTACTATTGTTTTTGGTATGTTATGTTTAAAGTGAAAGTCGTGGATATCGATTAAATAACTATATATTTGGCACAATAATACACAAATTAACACTTGAAACTGGTAAACTATATTATGACTAAACTAATCTATAAAACTGGTTAAAATGGTTATAAATGGTTATTGGTGAAATGGTACTGGTTTTGAGCACGCGATGTCTCAACGAGAATCGAACGCGAACTGTCCTATAATTAGGTGAACTCGCTAATGTGCATAGTTGCATGCGATGCACTTATGCAAATTAGCGAAGTGTTCGATTTTAACTCGAACATATTCCCGAGAGCGAGATGAGACGTGAGATGAAGATGTATGAAAATGATACAAAATCAAAACACATAAAATTAAAAGAAAAACATAATAAAATGGTAAAGTTAAGATCTACAAAACATTGGTAAAAATAAAAGTATAATTGTATAATATTTCTTAAATTAAACAATAGAGTCCTCCACCGAGATTCCTTCATTATGAATCCCCATGTCCGTATTTGTGTCCCTTTTTATCGAACTATACTTAGCGCTAGGCCAACGTTTCGCATAGCTTTGTAAGTAAAAGTCAGAAATATTTTCATTTAAGCCACTAGCACTAAGCACTTCACTATTTACTGGTCTATTGGTTAGCCTCGGCATTTGCACCGCCGATACTTGCCGGCGGTTACAATCGCTGCGAAGCTGACTCCTCGGAGGCGGCGTAGTCGGCGCAGACTCCTGCCGGCGTCGACCCTCGCCGCGATGCGCATCAGCAGGCTCCCGGCGCAGGCGACATCGTCCGCTCTTCCAGATATATGCTGCTATTGCGCATATTGCGCATGCTATCAACACATAGATGATAACGTAATGGTGAATGTCATGAGGCGACATGTCATCAACTTCCGCATCGTTCTTTTTCAATTTTTTCACGGCTTCCCCAAGACTGGTCATAGATGCATTCAGGCTTTCTACACCTGTTTGTTCTTCGTCTGGAAACTTTAGGTTTACGATGTGATTGATCTGATCGAACTGAGGCACGTAGATGGTTGGTAAAATTTCAAGCTGGTTGGACTTATGACGTATGGAATATAACGAAAAGTCCTTGCCCTTGATGACACATTCTTGACTCATGGCCATAACCCCGGCTTGGTTCAGTTGACGTACGGTAACTTGATCGCCACATATGATTTTTATTGAATAGGTGTCACAACAAAAGTAGAAGTGCTGTGATGTCGAATGTAATTCTATCCAGCTGTTGGTACAGGTGGATTTTTCAAACCTACATTTATTGGTTGACGAGTCTATTTTGCAGAAACCTTCATCGCTTTTCAGGTCTAGAATTGGTTTAAGCAGCTGACACATGTAACTTGGTCCATGGTGCAGACATGACGTTAGCTCATTTATGGTCATACTGAAGTAGGATTTTTTTCTAAGATTGACCGCCACGTAATCAGCTATTGGTTTTATTTTAGTCATACTGGTTTTTATTTGGTGTGGGACTGGTATCAACTGGTAGAGTTGGAAGCTCTCTCTCGCTATAAGCGGAAAAGTTACTTCAATAATGACGTATTGTTGCGTTGTTCTCGCTTTGACCTTCAGTAGTTTGTAAATATACTGAAGATCATTGTCTACGTCATTTATTGGTAAAGTGAGTTCACTAGGCATCTGGCCATATATGGTTTAAAGCTCACGCTTAAGTTGTTTTGGTGTCAGCAAATGAGTACTTATCTGACCATGGTAAATATCTGTTATGGTATCGAGCAATGTGTCTTGAAGTCGCCTTTGCCTTTGAACTCTGCAGTAAGCTGTTTCCAGACATTGCTGTCAACGTGAAGTCTTGGACGTAAGAAATGTTTTGAACTTCCCGCTGGATTATGCTGGTATTTTCTTGCAAGTCAATTAATTTTTTATGTATTAACTTGTGTTGCTTATCTACTGTGGTCTCCATTTTCTTCATAAGGTTGAATTCCGCTTCGATTATGGAGGTCTGGTTTTTCCATAAATTAGACAGATGTTTTTCATTGCGCTGTATAGTTTCGATGTCCTTGACATACTGGTCTGCGAAACGTGAGTCCAACACTCCGAATAGGTCATTCGCCAGGTATCCGATACCATTGATAATACCTCGTCGGCACCTTGCCGCCTGGGCCACAGTACGACGACGTCTAGCGTAAGCGTTAAAATGCTGCGTTAACAAAAGTTCATTGTAGTACTCTAGTTCCTGGTAGTCATGTCGGGCTTGTTGTGTGATCGTATTACAATGAGTTTGTTTTTCAATGGTTGAGCAAAGTTTGTCAAGATAGTTTGATATCTTTTTATAGGTTTCTATACCTGTCCAGTACGGCCCCATATCATAGTACATAACTAAAGTCCACTTGTCTCTGATAAGGTGTATTTTTGATATAGGATCAAAATACGGCGTTTGGTTGCTTGGTAATGGTTTTATATCGTGGAGACTGTATGCAAGTGTAAATAATGCCATGAACGTAAACAAAACGGTAACTACTGTTGCGAATTTTGATTTAGGCCGTCTTCTTTGCTCTAGTAATCTAGTTGGTTTTATTTCTGGTTTTGGCGTTGTTTTGTTTTTCTGGTTAATTGGTGACACGGATATTTTCACAATAGGACGTTTCATGAGCCTATTTTTTGTTTTTAATGAGCCCACTTTGGTTAGGCCATCATTTCTTGGGGGAGTGTCAATTACACGTCCGAGAATATTTTTCTGTGGTTTTAACCACCTGGTTTTTGATGAAAGTTGCATCAAGTATTCAGTCTTCCATCTACTCCATAAGACTTGAAATAACTTTGAAGTAAGATGCCATCTGGTTCTAGCATCTTGCCCCGTTTCTATCATGGTTGCCCCTGGTTTTTCTGTTAGGAAATGGATTTGCGTCAGGAAATCGAGATCGTTGGAATCCTCGGTTAGGGCGCAAAGACGTCGAGAGTTGCAGCACGCTTCCTGTCTAGCCAACAATCTGGAGTACTCATAAATGGTTCCTGGTTTTTCATAATATGACGGTAGCCATGATGGCCCTCGCCACCATAAGTTGTGAATAATGAGTTGCTGGACAGTTAAACCACGACTTGCACAATCTGCTGGATTATCTGTGGTTTTTACATATTGCCAGTGCTTTGATGGTATGGTTTTGATGATGGTTGTAACCCGGGTTTGATACAAATGGTTTCCACCGGGCTGTATCTCCCTGTATCCATTCTAATACTGTGGTAGAATCAGTCCAGCAGTACACCTCTCTCGGATAATCTGACAAACATTCTAAATCTTTTCGCACGAACTGTGCTTGAAGCTGGACGCCCATTTGCACGTGAAGATTCATTAGAATATTTGGGTCTCTGTACAGTACATAATTCAGACAGTTCCGCGATGATGACCCTGCTAAGGCGTTGGAAACCACTTTCCCTTCAGTAGTGGTTGTTTCAGCTCGAGTTACTACATGGTATGGTAAGTAGCACTCGGGCGATTGGTTATTGGTAGATGGTTTCATGGAGTTTGAATGAAAATATTCGGTCATGAACTGCTGGTTGTCTCCTTTTTCATATTCCCTTGGCTCCTGGTTTTTCTCAAACTCCTCCAAGTTTTTGAATTGAGCTAAGGCTAGTGGTTTGGTGACGCCCAATTTATCTTTGAGCAATGGTAAAAATGGTAGTTGGACCTCGTCGTATCTTCCGTTTTCGAGTTTAGTAGTGGTTTCTAAAACATATGGAAGACACTCGTGGTCATCGTCGGTCTTCGTCAAGTCTTCCGTGTTGTTAATAATAACGTTGCAATGGTACTGCGGTTTCATCGATCCGCATAGCAACCATCCTAACTGAGTCTGTTGAGCGATAGGTTCATCTTCTTTGCCTCTTAATATGCCACCCAACATTATCTTGCTGTAAACCTCTGCACCAAGCAGCAAGTCGACTTTTTGGTTCACGTTGAATTCCGGATCAGCCAAACTAATCCCCTTGATATGGTTCCATGACGATGGTGTGGTAAACGTGGTATTCGGCAAGCTTTTTATTAGACTGCTCATAATAACAACATTCGTCTTTAAGGAAAAATCGCTATGGTTCGATTTTATGATTATTTCTATCATTCCTTTCGAATTGCTTGATTTTACGCCAACTCCGAAAACTTGTCCTTTGAAATATGCTCTCTTTAACCCTAAAATCTGAGCTGCATTTTCACTGATCAACGATAGCTGAGATCCTTGATCTATTAACGCTCTCATCTTGTGCTGAGTGCCATCTACTCCCAGCACTTTGACAACAGCGGTGGCTAAAAGTACCTCTGTTGAGTCATCAAAAGATACGTGAGATGACCTAGATGAGATTTCTTCGGTTGCTATGTCGTTGTTGTGCTCGTTATTCGGTTTTGCTGACGTCGTTGGACTTTGGTATATAATCGCCTCGTGCAATAATGTGTTATGAGCACCTAAGCAGTTACGGCATCGCTTAGCTGATTGACATGGTTTATTAAAATGACTGCACAAACAGTTTTGACAATAATTTAATTGTTCAATTTTGCTCAATTTTTTCACATGCGTCATTTGTAAAAAATCAGGGCACTTCCACAGCCCATGATCGGAATTGCATAATACGCAGGTAGCTGACCGCGAGATGTGAAATGAACTCATGTTTGATTTGCAAGTTTCATCGCCCAATTGATTATTGTTGCGATGGTAATTTTTCTTTTGGTTTTGGTAGTAATGGTTTGGTTTTGTTGGTTGAGCTGACGTGGTTTTCTGGTTGTGTGGTTCTTGTTTGCGACGAGACGCTTCTAATGCTGTGAATTTCATCTCAAGGTACTCCAGGAACTCCTGTAAAGAGGGTAGCTCTCTGGGCTTTTTGATGGATTCTGTGTACTCAGTGAAGGTCTCGTTGTCCAGCTTCTGTGCTAGCAGGTGTACTAAAAGTGGATCCCATGTAGAAATATCCACTCCTAGGTTCTGAATAGCATGCAAAGTCTCCTTGGCCACGTCGTGCAGCTTCTTAATCATGTTCAACGATTGCTGCTGTATATTGGGAAGGCTAAGCAGTGTAGTGATATGAGACGTAAAAATCAGTTTCTTGTTTTCGTAACGATGGTGAAGAATTTCCCAGCATGCCTGATAGTTGTCAGAGCTAATCTGTAAATGGTGAATCAGACGCTCTGCCTCTCCAGACACCTTACTCTTCAGAAACTGCATTTTCTGTGCGTTGGACATCGACGGATTTTTGTCGATCGCTTCACTGAACAAATCCTTGAACGGTAGCCACTGGTTGTAGTTTCCGTGGAACACGGGAATACTCATCTGTGGTGTTGACTTTTCTCGGTGTTTTACTGCCCACATCTTGGTGTTGATGTTCTCCGTCAACTCACTGTAAATCTCCTCGTGCTGGCTGAACTCTTCTTGGTAGTCGATGTCATCAGCTCCACTCTCACCTTCTATCTCCCAATGCAGCTTATCTATCTGACTCCAGCGGCTGTCTAATGATTTTAACGCGTTCTCAAATTGCCATTTATTTTCGAACTTGTCAACTTGTATTTTACTTACGGTTCTCAGAAACGCCTTAAAGTTGACATACTGCTTCCTAATCAACTCGTTCATTTTGCTGAGCCCTCTCGATGGGCAAGAGGAATCTTCATAACGAGATGACATACCTGGTTGTGGCTGCGTAGCCTCTTCCTCCGGCCTGCCCTGGCCGGCGCTCAGCTGCTGCTTAGCGCGGATACTTGGTGATGGTTGTGATACCTCCGCTTCTGGTTTACGGGGGCCTATGCCTAGTAACTGTTTGTTGCTCAACTGATCTATGGTTCGATCAATGATTTCTTTGATATTCAAATAAATTTCCTGAGCTGTATCGAAACAGTTCTTAGTAAAATATACGTGGTCAAAATTTGCTAACTCGCACATTTTTCTATGGTTGGCCTGGTAATCCTGCCAATAAGCTTCCAGCGTATCAGCCTTCCGCCTGTAATTGACGACAGTTTTTCTCTCGGACCCATCCTTTTTAATGTTGGCTAGAAGCTGTTTTAAAGCCTCATAAAGCTCAGTTTGGTTTATAAAAAGAGTTCCGGAATCCATATTTGGTTTTGGTATGGTAAATAGTTGGTGTGGTTATAATAAGGAAATGGTTTGATCTGACCTTATTTTCTCCAAACGACAGCCTCTGCAGTCTGACTTACTCCCTTCTGCTAGTTGCTGGTATCGTTGGCACTGTTTCACTTGGTTAGCACTGGTACATGAGTGTTCGAAGGACCATGAAGAAAGTAATGGTTAAATGTCCGTCGGCGCTATGGTGACCTAAGACACTTCTTTCTTACTATTGTTTTTGGTATGTTATGTTTAAAGTGAAAGTCGTGGATATCGATTAAATAACTATATATTTGGCACAATAATACACAAATTAACACTTGAAACTGGTAAACTATATTATGACTAAACTAATCTATAAAACTGGTTAAAATGGTTATAAATGGTTATTGGTGAAATGGTACTGGTTTTGAGCACGCGATGTCTCAACGAGAATCGAACGCGAACTGTCCTATAATTAGGTGAACTCGCTAATGTGCATAGTTGCATGCGATGCACTTATGCAAATTAGCGAAGTGTTCGATTTTAACTCGAACAACGACATCGTTACAGGTGATGAGTCCTGGATTTATCAATACGACCCAGAAACCAAGCGCCAGTCGACTGTTTGGGTGTTTCAAAATGAGCCAACGCCTACCAAAGTGAAGCGATCTAGAAGCGGGGGTAAGATTTTGATCGCTAGGTTTTTTAATTTGACTGGCCACTTGGTATCAATTCCCTTACGGGATCAAAGAAGCATTAATGCCGAATGGTATACTACCAAATGTTTGCCAGAAGTTTTCTCTGTTATAAGCAACAAGCGACCAAACACAGGGCTCCGCGGGCTACTGCTCCACCACGACAATGCACCTGCGCACACCGCACTCAAAACGAGGGACTTCCTGGTCAGCACGCCAGTCAAACTCCTGGGTCACCCTCCTTACAGCCCTGATCTAGCACCGTGTGACTTCTTTTTATTCCCAAAAATAAAAAATCAGCTCAAAGGGATACAATTTTCGTCGCCGGAAGATGCGCTGGCTGCGTTCGAGCAGGCTGTAAACGAGGTGTCTGCGGCGGACTGGAAAAAGTGTTTTGAAAACTGGTTTAGGCGCATGAATCTTTGTATAGAGGCTGGTGGAAAGTACTTTGAAAAGATTTGATAAAAATATATGTACGTATAGAACAATTTTTTTTAGTTTCGCAAAACTTTCTGAGTGTCCCACGTATATGACATAGAGTGATAGTTTCATTCGTTGGTTTCATTCAAACTTTCGCTAAAAGTTGAAGCGCAAAAACAATCGATGTGTGCCCCACAAGCGCCACGTAAAATATTCGTGACACACACAGGCGCGCGTAAGCTGTACTCGATGTAACCTTTTAAGGCCAACTTGAATTTGCTTCACTCTGGGTGTGACTACTGCGGTTCTTAGCCTAATTATTCAAAGATGAAGAGTATTAAAATTTGTATTGTTTTTATTTGGTTCATAAATTGAGTGTGACAGATAAAACAAGGCTAGGATTACAAATACAATTAAAATACATAACAGGTGTCCACCCTGTGGCAGTGAACACATCATGCGTAGAAGACGATTACAAAAATAAATAAATTGATTTTTATATTAATATTAAAACTAGTAACTTAAAACGACAAACTATCAGAAAATTGTAGTACTTGGTGTACGAAGTAGCCACTAGCAGATTAACTTAGCCATATTTAATTTTAATTATAATAATGCAGTTATAGTTTAATTTATCAATAAAACATAGAACAACATGAACACATACATGGTTCAGTAAAAACATATAAATAGAGATGTAGATAATTGTTAGTCTGATGATAAGGAAAACAATCGCAGAATAATAAAACCATGTTGATCGGGCAATAAAAGATAAGGACTGATAGGACAGAGGTGCAGTTATCATTATTAGAAACTTTGATAAATAAAATTACGATTGCTGTCTCATAGTGCGTTTTACGGCCAAAATTAATATCCAATCTATCCACGATTTACCCACTAGAGATAGAAATTTGACATGTTTTGTATGGAGCTTATGTCAAATTCCTATCTCTAGTAGGGCAAATCGTGGATAGATTGGATATTAATTTTGGCCGTTAGTAGTAACTAATAAGTAATCTGGGGTTTTACCTTGAAGGTGAAAATACTACTATAATTATAAATGCGAAAGAATGAATGTTTTTGTTTGTTTGTCCTTCAATCACACAGGCACACAGATACACCATAACTCGGATTAACATATAGGTTACTTTTTATCCCGGGAAGATGCACACTTACCGAGGGATACGAGATAGCATCTTTCTGTGATAAATCGAATCATACGCGGTCGAAGCCGCGAGCATAGGCTAGATTTCTCTTTGTTTGTTTTTTATATATATTATAGTATTAATTTTAAAACGCACCATAACTACGAATCTATTCATAACGCACGTAGCGACACAGTGCTATTTATGGTTCCGTACTCAACGGGTGCCGATGGGACCCTATAGAAAGAAAGAAAGAAAGAAAAATGGTTTATTTACTACAGCCACACAACACACACAATAACAATAATATACAGCTTTAATCAATATAGTCTCCTAAAAGTATAATTGTGTGCCTCGCGGCTGCACCAAATAGGCTCAGTTCAGCAAAAATGCCAGACAACTAGTGTCTGGCGCTGGTTTTCAACTGGACCTTGTTTGAAAGCGTCACGGACGAAAATCAGTTTTACAGTGAGTAAACTAAACATAGATAAAAATAATAAGAAAGTTTTTCGCAATAATAATATAATATAAAATATAAATATCGTGATATATATATATACGTGTTAAAATAGTAATATTAAATAAATGGGAAATAAGTGGAACGGACGTCATCAATTAATAAATACATATACATGTCACAGGTTCGTTTGCACGCATTTACCCACAAATCTAACAATGCGCTGCGGGCAGCCGAGCGCGACGGACATTTTACCGGCAGTTGTTATATTGAAACTAATAATCAACCAAACCTTACTAGAAAAAAGTGAAGTACGAAAAATAATAGATGGAGATTTCCGAAGTTGATAAAAGGTAATTTTCATTTTGTAGTAAAAATATTAACATTTGCAGAGCATTGTTGGGGATTCCTGATCAAGCATCAATAACCTGTTTTTTTAGTTGTGCTTCAACATCGAGATGCCAAACTACAAACACAGACGTTTGTCTGCCAGGCTTTTTACTGGAGGGAGAGAAAAAAAATGCTACGATCCCGACACCGTGCGCCGCAGTCGCAAGCAGGCCAGCCACATTGGGTAAGTAGAAACACAACGAGAATGAGCAGAGCACGACAAGTTGGAAAAAGAATATATTGTGTTTGTTTTGTTTCTAGGTCTCCGAACTGCGGTGGCACGCACTTGTCGCGGATGATGCAACAGCACCCCCAGAGTTACGGACACGATAAGCAGCAAAAGGAAACCACCGAGCATGTGCAATACCTACAACCTGCATATAGTTATGTACCTATCCATTTATAATAATTATCATATAATAGAAACATTAACATTAATCATGTCTAGTTTCCGTTGCGCATCTATCAGATACTGCCGTAAGCGTCTTCTAAAAGTTTCGATCGTCTTGATTGCTCTAATAGGTGGTGGCAGGTTATTCCACACTTTGGATGCCGCATACCGAAAGGTGCCTCTAAAAGCTGCTGTACGGTGGAGCTGAATTGAGAGTGGCTGTGAACACTGTCTTCTCTCGCATTCTCGTCTACTACCCACCCAACTCAGCTTGTTGTATAGGTAATCCGGCTTTTGGTATTTAACCACACCAAACAGGAGGCAAGCCAAGTGTAGTTTGCGTCTCGATTTCATTTTTAGTGTATAGTGCTTGTTAAGAAAAGGTGTTACGTGGCTTCTGGAAGGAATTCTGTAACAAAATCGAGCACAAGCGTTCTGAACCCTTTGAATGAGCCGATCCGTACGAGCCAAAAGGCGTGGGCCGCACACCGTGTCTGCGTAGTTCAACCTAGACAAAACAAGGGTTTCGACTAGTTGCTCCCTTAATGTTTCTGATAAGTAAGGCCTCATCTTATACAAAACCTTTAGGCGGTAAAACAGTTTCTTACCGAGTCGGCAACATGTATATTATTAAACCTACCCGCCGTCCATCCGTGCGTCCATCTGTCCGTCTGTCTATCACACACAGGGCTGCATCTTTACCGTAACACGCAGCCAGTTGAAACTTTTACAGAATATGTGTAATGGCCTCCATGGCAATTACGAAAACTATGAACCCTTAGTGCACGAGAAAAAAGTAAAAGTTCAAGGTAAATACCTAGCTTTATTTAAAAAAAATATACTTGTACCTACTGACCTCTTTGCTCGTGGCTTCGCCCGCGTATATTCAGCTTATGGGTCATACACAAAAGTGGACGTTAAAAATTATAAATAATAAAAGTTCGCGTATTGTTTTGAAGCTTTGTATTTACATAAAGTTACTTACTAATATTCTTAAAAGTATGTCACTAGAGATCAGTCTTGGATATCTTAGGAAAAAATCTGGGTTTTGTTTTTTTTACGTCTACTGATGAGATCAAGTTGTCTACAGAAAATAACAAAACTGGACCTAATATAATCAAAGTAATAAGATTGCTAATAGAAAATATAACAAAAAACTTATAATCGAGTTATTCACAACCTCTACGCAACTGATAATAAAAAACTGTTACCAGTTAAGGACAAAAAAAAATTCAAAAACTGTCCACAGAACAAACATATGCTTCTGTGGACATAAAAGAAAAACATATTAAAAAATAAAGATTTAAATTGTGGAAAGAAAAATAGATCACGAGTAGGATTCGAGCCTGCGACTCCTGGCTCAGTACGCCAGTGCTTTAGCCACTAAGCTACCGTGAACACTGCTCGTGCTATCGAAATTATCCTCCACAATGGTACGTCTTTGGGTGATGTCAGCGATATCTTATTAAGAAACAGTGTTTCTGTTAAGAAACTAGAACTCGACTAGCTTTGCAGTTAATTCCATTTCACGTTTCTTCTTAGCTTTCTCTCTCCATATTTTCCTGATCGGTCTCTGCTCTCTAGGCGTGTAGTCCTTATTGAATCTTCTTCTTTTTTTCTTTGGTATCTTTCCCTATCCTTTCTTCTTCTTTCTTCGAGGGCTGTTTGATCCATTTTTGCTCGAGCACGGCGAATGCTAAGCTTTTTCTGTTCACGCCAGCGCTTCTTTTTTTCTTCCTCAGAGAGATGGACTTGCTCGCGGCATTGTAACTGAAGCAAAAGACATCTCGCGTCATGCATTGTAAGCGGCACATTGTAAAACACAAACATAATAAAAATACGTTTTTATTTAAACACCGCCACAAAATTCTTTCAAAAGCGTCTCAAACCACGATATATTTAGGGTTCCGTAATCAACATCATGTATCTACACTTCAACACATATTTTAGAATACTTAATTAATGTAATCAGATGTAAACAGTAGTAATGGAAGGTTATATCAAAGAGTATTATCTGAATTTTTTTCAGATTTATTCAAGTAGGTACTGTTGGAAACTGGGAAAGTGTGACACATTGGGTTGGGTGTAACAGATGTACAGACAGACAGACAGTCATGAGTACCAATGATAGTAGGTGTAACACCGTGGTGATTTTGTTCGGTAAGAGTCCAACACTGCGACTTCCCCGGGCGGACGGCGTCGATGAGAAAAAAAAACATCACACGAAAAAAAACAGTCAAGAGGATATATAATAATAAATATATTATTATAATAATAATAAAGGTTTCTTGTTAACTTCGGAACCCTAAAACGCTAATAACAACAACAAATTCAATTGCTTCTTCCTTTCTGTGGACATAGCTCTCTCCTGTAGACACCAAGTCTACAGTAAAGGTGTCTACAGGAGAGATATGTTATTAATAAATTAAAGATGGCATGCTGAGTTTTGAGGTTAGAATTTAAGCAATGCGATATTTGCGAACCGCTCCCTTACGCATATAATGCCTTTATATTTATTTATTTTTTTAAACTGTACTTACCCACAAACATTTTGCAAAGGAAAGAAACACTGATCTCGACCAAAAACTTGTGTAATAAAATAAAATTGTGTTTTTCTATCAGCACACGGGCTTCTTGTCAAATCCGCAAACGAGGAAATGACAGAGAATACAATGTGACCATAAAATGAAGAAAAAAAATAACGATGCGTTCTTTGAAGGAATTTTTTTAGCTGATTTTAGCGTCTACAGGCGTAGACCTTAAATCCGCGAACAACATGTTTAATCGTTTTATATCCCAATTAAGAGTCGTAATTTTTTTTTAATGTAATGGAATGTTTGCCTGACTATATAACTTATGTTATGGGACGAAATAAAACCATGAAAAGTATGTTTATTAATTTTTTACCGTCACTCAAAGTCAACTACTTGGCATCCGAACAGTCTACAGTAGGAGACTTTTGCAGTTTAATAAATGTAAAAATAAATATAAATAACACTAAACCGCGACAATTTTATCGCACACGATTAGTTTTCAAGGAGAAATAATAAATAAAAATTATCAAATATTGAAAAATGCCATAAGATCGATTTTATGCTGCCTGAACACTTTTTTTTTAGTTTTTGTGTTTGACCCTTATAACAGAAAAATGTATTTGCACATCCACGGGAACTATATATCTTCATACTAAACAAATTTCATGATAAACAAACATCCATTCTTTTGCATTTGAAGAGCTTGAAATAGCATTAGTCAGTTTTGTTCTTGAATTGTTTTTTTTACAGAAACATTAAATTAACGATGATATATTTTAGTTTTTTTGTTCTACTGAAAAACATTTTTGACGTGCTTTTTTTTAAAAAGCTGATATGTAATAAAAAATAAAATAATAAATAAATCATTTTTATTTCAGGCATATTCACCCATAATTCCAGTCATATAGTTAAATTAAATTACAATAACAAGAATAAGTAGTTACTAAAAATAGAATTAGGTTTATGATTAGGTATTATAACAAATTAATTACTTGAATATCAACAAATGGAATTTTAAATTACCCGAAAATACAATTATTATTTCTGTTAATCAATTTAATTTTGGATTACAACTTTTCTTTTAAATTTATTTTATTTATTAAAATTAATTATTTTTATTAAAGAGTTGTGCACTATAATGTTTGCAGACAGTTAGTTAGTCAGTTTATTGTTAATATGTTATTTTTCGTTTTTTTTCTCTAGCCTGAACCGAGACTGAACTAATTTTTTTCTCTCTTTTCTTTCTTTCTTTCTTTCAGTCATTTATTAAAAGTTAAGTTACATTCTGTTCTAGACATGAAAATTTTGCGGAATCGACTGTATTCCGCAAAATTTTCATGTATTAGTATTACTATAATATTAATAGGATAATACTTATCTATATTAGGCGCTTATGATATTATTACCTAAACAGGGCTAAATCAATACTTAGCCTTCATTACTACATACAACATCATCGTGCTCAAAAGGTTTTCCACCTAAGTTACCACGATGACTATTAAGAGACTTAAGCTGGGAGCTTTCTCTAAACACAGTAGATCCTTTGTATTGCCTTTCTGTGTCAGTGTTGGCTCTGAAAAACTTTAACGACGGACATGAATACGCTTTTAGGGCCGATGGCTGCTCCAATGCATCCGCCCGCTGTGGCCGGAATAGGGTGCCAATCCACGGTTTACTTTTTAAAGTTTAAGTAAATAACGTACTAGCGATGTTGATGCGATGCTGTAGGATAAGTGATTAGAGGAATTAGACCTAAAATGTTGAATTTATTGGTCCTAAACAATTTTTGTTAAGTTCACTGGTTCCACTTACCTTGTGTAATTTTTTAGGGTTCCGTAGTCCTACAAGGAACCCTTATAGTTTCGTCATGTCCGTCCGTCTGTCCGTCTGTCCGTCTGTCCGTCTGTCCGTCTGTCCTAATCCTTTACAGCTTAATAACTTCTACAGTTATAAATATAAGTAAATGAAATTTTGTGAAAAAATAGTCTGTATATAGATCTCAATTTTAAAAGAATAAAAAAATCGTTTTTACGTATTTTAGGGGTGGCGTCCATACATGTGAAATGGGGATGAAAAATTTTTTTTCGCTGCACCCCCTCGTGTGGGGTATCATTGAATAGGTCTACTAAAATGAAGGTAATGTTTCATACATCACTTTTTTATCAGGTGTACCATCTGCGAAATATAGCCCGCCAAAGTGGCTTGCAATGTGTCCCCCCCCCTGCCATTTCTAAACTATGCAATGTAGAAACTTATAATCTTCCACATTGATAGACCTTTATGAAAACTCTCTTTTAAAATTATTTTGAGTATAATGTGATTATAATTTTTTGAGTTATAGACAGAAAACTGAAAAATACTTAAAACGTCCTAGTTCAAAGTTCATTGACCTTAGAGAAAAATGGTCATAGCAAATAATGCTCCTTTAGCTAATTTCTATTTGAAAAAATCACAAAAAGTAACTTTGACATGACAGACTTCTTAAATTTGGCTTCTTGAATTTATGCTAGATGGCGCTACTAACAACACGTTCTGAGTCGCGAATGCTGCCGATTATTGCAAAAACTAAAATAGCCATGATTAATATTCGATTTGATTCGTTTGTAATTTTGTAACACCTACTTAAGGAACCCTATAATGCTGAGCATGGCCCGACATGCTCTTGGCCGGTTTTAATGTATGATGTAGGAGAGTATTATCTTTTAAACATGAGAAGTGGGTACACTTTTGAAGCCTACACTATACTACGAACTTTAGGTACACGTTTTAAGCTTACTGTAAGTTTGCACTGACGAAACATTCACATAAAAACATGTTGAAAAGACAATTTTCTGTCAATGTATCGAATCGCGTTCGCATCAACTTGTTGAAACGAAACATGTATGACATTTCATAGTCTTTTGACATGTTTCACAATAAATTTCGAATCAAAATGTCTCGAGACAATTCTTGCAACTCATCGAAAGATGTCATTTGGGTCGTATTTCACTTTTCACAAACATGGAAATCATTAATAGATCTGTGGAAATTGTGGTGGAAATCATTGTAAGCACAGATAATATAAAGTGTCTACTTTCGGCCATACATGTTTACCGACCTCATTGGAAAACAAAAAACGAGATTTATACAAGTTATGAGACATGATTAAGCATCAGTGCGAACATCAGCCGTGACAAATCTATAGACAAACATGTCAATGTATAAGTTTTTAGTCAGTGCAAACACAGCCAACAACAAATCTTGAAATCTAAGAATTTACCCAGTTGTCTGCAGTGCGAACGTAACAATCAACAAAACAAGTTGTGACATTAGTTTCATATGACAAGTTTCGAGAAATTACATGCTAAATGTATTTTGGTGCAAACCCACAGTTAAAGAGGCTCAAGTCATAAGCATCGACCATACACCCCATAGAAGTTTTGTCACATTTTCTACCATACCTACTAATAAATACTTCAAGCTCTCGATTCTCTTCACTTAACGCTCCATAGACAAAGTACCTAATTTGATATTAACCAGCAGTTGTCGCTGACCAGCAGTAATGCACTATAAATATTTAAAGCTATTGAATAGTAGTGAGAAATCAACAGGGAACAAAGCAGCTCGTTTGCGGCGAACTGCCAAGCAATTTTTCAGGCGTCAGTTTTCACTGCTCTTTGTCACAAAGGCTGTAACAGTGACGGCCATTTTGTGAAGGGTTGTACTGCAGCGCCACAGCGCTGTGCGATTCCCACGATTATGTTTGTGTTTGAAAAAGAATGTTTGTACTCGGTTGTAATTAACTTTCGTGCTCGTCCGGCTGTAAGAGAATAATGTAAGGCTGTATTTAAGTAAGAGAAACATGGTCTGTGCTACAATGATGTTTTAGTTAAGTTGTCACATTATTAAGATCAATAGATAGCTATATTTCTAGATTATTGTAAGTTTTTTTTATGCTAAAGAAATTTGTAAGATGGGAAAGCTCCTCAAAGCAATGATTCGTCAATATTATTGACATCCAAAAACAGGGCCAAGAAATGTATTCAAAGACAATTGCCAATGGAAAAAAGACCTAAAAAACTTGCTACCACTTAACCACCCATCACATAAACTCTAACCTAAATACCTGCCATACATATTTGAAGACGGTGTTTTCCGGAGTATTTCCCCTGGTGCCGTCAGTACTTCGCCTCGGAAACGCGCTGCTCGACTGAGGCGGGCCTAATGGCCTCTATTCAGCGCCCAAGTGACACTTGGGAGCAACGTGTATTGTTACCGCCAGGGGGCGCCAGACTTGTCAGGGTCGTGGATACGCACCGAAGAGCCACTCGAGAGCTAAACGCGCACGGCGCAAGTGTAAACAAACCACAATGTTGGAATGAATTTCTTTGTGAGATTATTGTCACATATTCAGTTCAGTGTTCTTTTCGAGCGTTATCGGGATTTTTTTAAATCATTTAGCGGAACAATTATAATAAAACCAAGCAACAACAAACTAGGTAGTTGTCTGGAAGATATCGCTTTTAGCGATAAGACCGCCCACGTACCCATAATTTATACGCTGTTCCTGTTTACTACTATTTTCATGGTGTACAATAAAGTATTTGGCGGTCGTTGTGGCGATGCTTGGGGGAGGCCTATGTCCAGCAGTGGACGTCTTTCGGCTGAAATGATGATGATGATGATGACAATAAAGTATATTCTATCTATCTATCTACCTAAGATTTAATAATATTGGTTCCCAAAAGTCATCAAATATGCACACCCAAGCTATTATGAACTGTAGTTTTCAAATTACAAATTTTACTGCATCTGGTAAATAACACAGCTCAGCTCATATAAACAAAAGACAGGCATCACCACCTCTACTCGCTAAACCAGCATCCTCCACGTACGCAAGTGTAAAACCTACGATAATAATGTATTCAAAACGTAGAAACAAATTGAAACAATTGGATTCGTTCGTGCACGAAATATTACGCAGAATTGGCAAGTACGCGAGAGATCGCAAATATTCACGAAATAAGGCAAGGAAATTATGTATATACTCTAGAATCGGGTGTTGGAATGAGATGGGTGGTTACCTATTATATTATTTACCTATAATATGCAAAAATATTAGACTAGGCTATGCCCGCAGCTTCGTTCACTTGTTCCGTGTGGTGCTGGATATAAAGAATTGCACCACCCTATCTCTTCTCATGGGTGTCGTAAAAGGCGACTAAGGGATTCACCAGAAGATAAGCAGCAGTGTTCTCTGAGTATTTAACCAACCAACTGCGATCGCCAACCCACCTGCCAAGCGTGGTGATTATGGCATATCCCTCCCCCCTTTGGGGGAGGCCTATGTCCAGCGGTGAACGTCTTTCGACTTAAATGATGATGATGATGATGCCCGCAGCTTCACCCGCGTATAATTCGGCTTATCACAGAAACTTCCCTCCCAAATCCCTCGGAATTACTGTTTATTTTCCCGGGATAAAAAGTAGCCTATATTTTAATCCGGGTTATGACATATCTGTGTACCAAACATCCAAATCCATTCAAGCGTTTAGCGTGATTAAGTAACAAACATCTTTACGAGTTTTCACATTTATAATATTAGTAGGATAGGATTTACTGAACTAGGTATAATTCAATTTTCGCCTGATCTCTGTCCGGTCGTGTCGGATTGTCGTCCCATCGGATTATGAGAGGGAGGGAATAGCGAGTGCACCTGTGTTTGCGCACACAATCAACTCAGCCTATCGCAGTCCACTGCTGGACATAGGCCTCTCCCAAGTTGCGCCACAACGCTCGGTCCTCTGCCTTCCGCATCCAGTCCCCCTCAGCCACGTACACCACCACCACCACCACCACGTACGTTTGCGCCAACACTTGCGCGCTATTATATGTCCCACGCAATGGCAAGTCTCCGTTGAGATTGGCCGCCGTGACCGAAATTCGGGCTGGGAGGACATTATCATTATTATTAAATTAATTTTTGAGAAAAAACTGAAGAAATAAATCAATCGAGAATCCCAAAAATTACCATTACCTACTTCGAAGAGATTCATAATCTCCTTGAAGTAGGTAATATTTGGGAACGAAAGATCCGTGAACAAGAAATATCCACGTGAAAAGGCTTAAAAATATCCAACTTACTCACTACTATGGAAATGACCCATTAGACGATAGCGGTGACTTAGGTATACAACGTGGAGATGACAATACGACAATAAATGAAAATACGATTATTACTAGTCTATATGTAGGAGCATTTTAAACACATGGTTGTAGTAGGGCTGGGATCTTACCTGATTGTAAATAGCCATAATTACCTAATAAGATTTTGATGTACCTATAGGCTAAGTTTCTGGTGAATAAATAATTTACTTAATTACATGAATAAGTTTTTTTATCTAAATAAAAAAAAGAAATGTTTAACAAAATAAATATTAAAATATCAAAATAATAAGTAACACCATTTGTAATAATCTGTAGTAATTGAGAAAGAGCGTTTAAAATCATATGCATTCGCACGGTCTTTGATCTAATGGACATGTTATCATGTTATATTTCTATGGATCTAACGATCTAATGGACATGTTATCATGTTATATTTCTATGGATCTAACGATCTAATGGACATGTTATCATGTTATATTTCTATGGATCTAACGATCTAATGGACATGTTATCATGTTATATTTCTATGGATCTAACGATCTAATGGACATGTTATCATGTTATATTTCTATGGATCTAACGATCTAATGGACATGTTATCATGTTATATTTCTATGGATCTAACGATCTAATGGACATGTTATCATGTTATATTTCTATGGATCTAACGATCTAATGGACATGTTATCATGTTATATTTCTATGGATCTAACGATCTAATGGACATGTTATCATGTTATATTTCTATGGATCTAACGATCTAATGGACATGTTATCATGTTATATTTCTATGGATCTAACGATCTAATGGACATGTTATCATGTTATATTTCTATGGATCTAACGATCTATGCCAGAAAAAAATGGTCCTACATTCAAAATTAATAAAAATAAAATAATTTCCTATGGCTAAACTGCTAACTGGATTTGATTGATTTTTCGTGTAGGTACAGTCAGAGAACATGATACGTACGTGGTTTTATTTAATGTCGTATTGTCATCTCCACTTTGTATAAAATAGTAAACTAGGTACTCATTTCGGACTGATAATGAAGCTTATAAGGTCGTAATCCTGTAAAGGTGACTTTCAAGTAATAAAATACAACCGTATATAATAATAATAACGCTAAGTGCTTTAAACTAGCCGACCTGAATAAACAGAACATAACTTGGAAAAGATTGCCCTCGTTTCATTCCATACAATTTCTTAAATACAAAGCCTACTCATTTGTGTAATACTACTTCAAAAAACCACAGAATTCTTGAATATTTTCACCCGGCACTCACCAAAACCCTCGAGAGAATATAAAGGAAGGGCAAGCTCTTTTTACTACAGTTCGCGAAAACCTTTGCGAGTTCATAGCTATACATTTACAACTCTGGTTTTAGATAAAGAGCCAGGTATATTATTACCTGCTATAATATTGAGTGAGCACTTTTTATACTTTATCACTTGTAGTTTTATTTATGTACTTTACAAACACTATAGAGCTGGTAGGAATCCATGATCATACAACGTATTATTTCCACTGTCTTGTAATTCGATAGATACACAAACAACACATACTACATTATTTTTTGTATAATACATACCTCATCATCATCATCATCATCTTCATCTTCCTGCCCTGGTCCCAAATCACTTAGGAGCGGCGCAATACGTTTTCTTCTTCCATATAAACCTCAAACACTTCAAAAATAATTCCATCAGAGAACTATCTATTTTTTTCTAAATCACAGGCTTACATGCTTTTTAACCGACGAAAAAAAGGAGGAGGTTCTCAATTCGACGCGTATATATATATATTTTTTTATTTTATTTTTATGTATGACCACGCATAACTTTTTACAGAGTGGTCCGATTTTGATGATTCTTTTTTTAATGGATAGGGTATACCTCGAAGTTGGTCCCATTTAAATTTTAAAATCAAAATCCACCCCTAAAGGTAGTAAAACAGGGGATGAGTGTTTGTTCACCCACTGAATTCTTACCTGTTAACCGATTCTGTTGAAACTTGACACACATAAATATAGTTCTAGACACTACGACATAATGGAGACCTGGAGTTAGATTAAAACCACAAAAAAAGGAAAATAAAACTTTTTAACAAAAAATTGAACCGACGAAAACAGAAACTGAAAAGCGAAAAATAACTAATTATGAGTCGGCGCCAAACAACCAATCAACGAAGATTATAGTAGTATAGTATAACGGGCTGGTTTCCGCAACTCCACGATCAAGCGTGTATTTTGCGTACGGAACGAAGATCATTAAATTACTTTAAATAAATAATAAAAACAACGTCACATCAAATACGACGTGAAATTTTCAACGATAAACAATAACTTTCCAAAAATGCGTTCTCCGCTCGGCCACTTGCAACTTGCACGCACTTTGCTTGTTAAAAGTTCGTTTGGCGCCGACTCATAATTAGTTATTTTTCGCTTTTCAGTTTCTGTTTTCGTCGGTTCAATTTTTTGTTAAAAAGTTTTATTGAGTTACTGTAAGTTCCCCAGTAGAAAACGGAACGTGCAGGGTCTTCCTGATGCACGGAAACATATCAAGCTGAACTTCCTGGGTCTTATTCACTACCCGCTGATGTACTAAATTTAACCATAATAACCAAATTGGAATTTCTAACAATTTCTCTTTGTTTACGTGTAACATGGTATTAAAAACATTCCAATCGATTCTGCTAGTGATTCTGAATAAACAAAGTACTTTCCGTTTTGTACTTTATTTAAAATAACGATGTATTCTAAAATAAATATTAAAATTATACAAAGACAAACCAGCATAATTATATAGTATTCAGATTATTCAGACCCGCGCCGCGTCCACGAATGGTCAAATAATTTTATAGTCAGCAGTGCAAATATATATATTTTTATGTATTGAATTTCTATGCGCAAACGTAGGCAAAACGGGAATTTCGTTCAGTGGATTCGTGGATAGAATACTATAAAAGCCTCTATTTCCAATTACGGTCAAAACTGTTCAGCATAACGATCGCATGCGAAACTAATAAACATTATCAACTTTTAACATCAAACGACCAATTTGAATTTCAAAATTTCCTCGCATTCGAACAACTTTCAATGAATATGACGCCGACCAATTCCATTCTTTTTTGCCATGAATCATTTCCAATTTTGCTCTATTTCACTAAGATACTTTCAGGAGAAAGAAATATTCGCGCGCTGCATTTTTACGAGCTCCAATAGATTGCTCCGAAAAATCGTTCGTGTTTCGCACAAACTTCAGTAATAAAAGCGACGGTCCACTTGCATTCAGAAGGAAGTAGGGGATGGGGGTGGCTGAAAAGTGAAAAATAAAAAGTGGCATAACCGGGGAGTGTTCGACCACAGCACGCAGACGAGCCAGAATTTAAATTAACCACTTCATATTCCGGACTGTATGCGATGAAATATTTATTTTATACGGCGCACGACGGCGCACACATCACCTCGCCGCACCGTATTAAAATAACAACGCAATGTCTGACAATGAACCGTACGTAACTTTTTTACCAAATTAGAGTCATATTGTTTTGGTTTTACCGGAGCCGTAAATTAAATTGCATCTTAATCCTATTCCCGTCTTATTTATATCATACAAACATGCTCTATTTTTATTTTACCATGTTTTAATTAACTCGCTTTCAGTCTTGTCTGTCCGTTCGATAAAAATAAATCAATTGATTTTAAACTAACTTCCTGATGAGCAAGATATTTGAAACTTTATACATAGCTCAGGGCTGGATGACAATGCAATATTAACTCTTGAAAACGTGGAATAAAAAAAACTTTTTCATCAAATTATTACCACGCTTTTATTAACTCACTTTCAGTCTTGTCTGTCTGATCGATACAAAATTTGCATTTGCAATCGATTTTAAACTAACTTCCTGATCAGCAAGAGATTTGCAACTTTAAACATAGCTCAGGGGGAATTCAGAGCGGCGCGGCGTGTCTTGGTCGACCAAATCGGGCAGGATCTCTCTCTGCCAACGGTAGTGCTATGGCTATGTTGGCAGAGATAGAAAATTGGAGGGCAGTAGCCTCTTTCTGTGAGACCGTCATGGTACAGAAAGAGGCTGCGAAGCGAGATCGAAATAGGGCCGATCCCCGCTTTCGTTTTAAAAACGTGGTATAAAAATAAAACTTTTTCACTAAATTATTATCTACAAGATCTCGATCAAAATAGCTATATATCATGAAATAAAAATGTCTTCTGGAATAAGTAGGGATGCAACATCGTTCATAAAAAACATCGATGTTGGAACATCGATGTTTTCAAACGTAAAACATCGATGTCGAAAACATCGATGTTTATGAACGATACATCGATGTTTTTTCGATGTTTTGGAAAAAAAAACGAAACACAGTAAGTATGATTCGTCCATCACGGAAATCGATTATTCGAAATTTTTGACTGTTTTTGACAAGTTTTTGAAGTACAAACACAACTTAGCGACATTATCAACTATGATTTTTTCTACTTGGCTACGTGAAAATAACAAATAAAATTGAAATAAAACACCTAATAAATTATTAGCCAATCCAATTTATACAAAAACAACTAACACAGAAATGTAAAATTTAATGGTAACATTTTAGAAATGTTCACTTTCTCTATTCTGATAAATAGTAGGATAAAATTGTTGAATAAATACTTGCCTACACAAACACAGATTTTGAGCTTATAGTTTACCATGTTATTAACTATTATCTCAGCTTTTTGTCATAAAAAATGTACTTGATAGAATGTACGCGTGTTACTGAGGTAGATCACTGTTTATATGATGAGGGAATGATATCCTGACATCTGTTTAGCGAATATAATAGTACGTGCTGCTCTGCATGTAAAACGAAGATAAAAGAATCACATATGGCGCTATGATAAAACATCGTACATGAAACATCGTTCATAAAGAACGATGTATCGTCGATGTTAAGGATTTCAACATCGATGTTTATGAACGATACATCGATGTTTTGAAACATCGATGTTTTTTTTCATCCCTAGGAATAAGGTTCACAGAGAAAAGGAATAATAATACAAATATGGACAAACGCTACATAATACTCATATAACATTTTACTAAAATTAGCACTATCTCACTAATTTATTACATAGCTGAACTTAGATGATGACTTCAATCAACTCAGCCTATCGCAGTCCACTGCTGGACATAGGCCTCTCCCAAGTTGCGCCACAACGCTCGGTCCTCTGCCTTCCGCATCCAGTCCCCCCCAGCCACGTTCTTTAGGTCGTCGGTCCACCTGGCAGGGGGGCACCCTACGCTGCGATGAGATGATGACTTATTTGTTGCTAATTAAGTTTGTTTTCATGTTGCATGTTTACGTAAGAGTAAGATAGTATACATATGTATGAGCGCATCTCGCCGTTAAACTTGATAGTTTGGCGAGTTTTCTAGTAAAGTAAAACTAAAGAAATTGCACCTGTGATTAAATAAATAAAATAAAAATAAAAGATACCTACATAATAACTCTGAATGGTAAATAAAAGCGATCGATTCATCACAATGATATGAATAAATAAAAAAATTGTGAAACAACTAAATTCCATAAGTTATAATGCAAATACAAGATGTTGAATTGTATCCGTGCCATATTTAAAGAGGTTACTATACCGCTGATACTGAACAGGAAACATTAAAAAAATTATCAAAAAAAATTGGTTTAAGTACCTATTTGTAAACAAAAAAATTCCCCCGTGTGTCGCGCGTGAAACTAAAATTATGCGGGCAAAACCACCAAAAAAATTGGCAGATTTTTCCGCCTCTTTTCTATGCTGCCTGCCGGTGACTTATTCTCAGAGTCGTACGGGATTTATCTCAAACTCTAATGTTTCTAAGTGAAAATTTTGGTTATTAAATTACCGTTGAATTGGTATCGGTCGTTATGGCGATGCTTGGGGGAGGCCTATGTCCAGTAGTGGACGCGTCTTTCGGCTGAAATGATGATGAGAATTGGTTAAGTATTTTTAGATGATCGAGCACATTTTATATCATTTGCAATTACAGATAAAAAAAAATTAGTATGTCCGTGTTTGCTCTATAAATATGGCACGCTTACAGATCAACAGCTTGTATAATACATGCAGTTACATACTTTACAACGATAAACATGGTAAAACCGTCTATGAAACAGGTAATATTTTGTGTCCTCTAATGATTAATTTTGTACACAATGACGGACGGCGTATCAGTCACACTTAAAAGTTCAAACACTGTGGCATTACCGCATGGATCATCTTGGTGATGGTATATTGATGGATATAACTGATAGAAACAGCTAAATTTTGACATGCAGTGGTCGTTATGGCGATGCTTGGGGGAGGCCTATGTCCAGTAGTGGACGTCTTTCGGCTGAAATGATGATGAGAATTGGTTAAGTATTTTTAGATGATCGAGCACCTTTTATATCATTTGCAATTACAGATAAAAAAAAATTTAGTATGTCCGTGTTTGCTCTATAAATATGGCACGCTTACAGATCAACAGCTTGTATATATAATACATACAGTTACATACTTTACAACGATAAACATGGTAAAACCGTCTATGAAACAGGTAATATTTTGTGTCCTCTAATGATTAATTTTGTACACAATGACGGACGGCGTATCAGTCACACTTCAAAGTTCAAACACTGTGGCATTACCGCATGGATCATCTTGGTGATGGTATATTGATGGATATAACTGATAGAAACAGCTAAATTTTGACATGCAGTGGTTGAACAGTTCGATGATTCTGGATCGCGGGTTCGATTCCCGTACGAAACTAATATTTGTACAACAACACAACAGGTCTCCATTATGTTTTAGTGTCATCAGAACTACATTTATCTGTGCCAAGTTTTAACAGAATCAGTTAACAGGGAAGAATTCAGTGGGTGAATAAGCACTAGGGAGTGCACAGTTTTCCTACCCTTAGGGGTAGATTTTGATTTTCAAATTCAAATGAGACCAACTTCGAGGTATAGCCTATCCATTAATCAAAATCGGACTACTCTCTAAAAAGTTATGCGTGGTCATACATTCAAAAAAAATATACGCGTCGAATTGAGAACCTCCTCCGTTTTTTTTGTAGGTTAAAACAGTGATAAGTTGTAAATGTAACATGGTGTGTAAAAACCATACCAATCGATTCTCCTATAGTTATTCTGAACAAACTACTTTCAGGACTAGCGTTTATTCTGTTACATGTTGTAAGAGTTGTCCGGGAACCACACTGTGGGGTGTGGTACATCTAAGTTATAACGTAGGTGAGATTCTGTGGTGTTTTGAGTATTCTCGTCTATGCACTAACTTTCGTGATCCATTTTAATACCTACCACAAATTAGCGCACTTAGGACCTTTTACGGGAAATACATGGAAATATCCGCGTGGGCAATGACAAAGACGTACTTATTGTTATGTGTAGACTACATGAGTCGAGAATTCACCAATTAGCATGTTCCGTCGAGGTATATTATATGAACGCTAATAAATTTTCTATCAGTCGTAGAAGAAAAACACATTAAAATGGAAATCACTGTGAGTGCTTTTGTGAATTTACTTTTATCTGCTGTGCGTTTGAAAGTTTTGTCACATTAAGTGATATTTGAATCAGATTTGTGATTCACCAGTCTACGCAATAACTAAAAATATCTACAATTAGATGATTAAAAATCACTAACTGTCTGTGTGGTTTCTGAAAATTGACAAAGAGTAGGCCGCTCCCGTGTGAGTCGTTGTAGTAGAGGATTTATTATATCTATAGAGGATGCAGCAGCATCTTCCATCCTGCTCGCTGGTGACAATTTATCATAACTACTACGACCACCAATTCGTTTGCAAGGCATGGTCATTACGGGTTACGGACGGTTATTGCAAGACTAAAGTTTAGTACCTAGTCGTTTAACAGTTTATAATTACGTAATAATTAACATTCGAATTGGCCTATAAAATGTTAAGCAATTTTATTTAAGAACTAAATGACACAGGTACATTTATGTTATTTATAAAGCCAAATCAAATTAACGAATTAGCAATGTTATGCAATAATCTATCAACTCATAAAATTAAGATTGCATCCATAATGGAGTTGTTACTCATTTTTATTATCTATATTTGATTCCAGAATTTCGTATTTACTATTTTCGTCGTATTTCTGATAGGAATACAAGAAATACGTTCAATAAAAGATGAACAAACAACACAACAGCTGGCCGAAAAATCGAATCCATTAGCGAATCTAATGCTAAACGAAAATGAAATTGGAGATGTCAACCACAATGGGGAACACACAAAGGACACTTCATCGAGAGAGAAACGACAATTATATTATGATCCATACTACCCATACTATCGCAGACCAGGCAAGTAACTTATCATTCACATAAATCTATTAATTAATTATGAAAAATTAGGGCAATTAGGTAATTGTTACGTCACCGATTCATTAGTTAATGTAATAACTAGGAACGTCATAGGGCCGAGATGGAATGCGTATACTTAAGTAGGCAGTTAATCTCTAGGGTACTGGGTCTACTGGGCCAGAAAACCTGGCTGCTGATCTTTCTTGATACGTTTAGAAGGAACACGGGTTTGTTGGGCCGGTGCACCCTGGGCACGGGCAACCTACTTCTTAATAGATGAACAAACAAAGAAACAAAAATATCCATACTTTCGTATTTGGGTATTTATTTATTTATTTATATTTATATATGCTTTATTGTACACCATAAAAGACATTACATTGAATATGCATTTAAACTATTGTACAAATGGCGGCCTTATCGCGATCAGCGATTTCTTCCAGGCAACCAGGCAGGGTATAAAGAAGTAAGATTTATTTCTACCCTTACCTACTATTAATTTTACCATCGTCAGATTATCCATGTTCAATTTTCGTACTTACCTATAATAATGCAGGTAGGTATTAATAATAATTTATTTCCATAAAATTAATGTAGGTAGGTATATTGGTTACAGTTTTACAATTGCATACAGAAACCTATTATTAATGTGAACATTTTCTGTACTGACTCCCAAACTAATAGGTTTGTCTGGGTCTTGAGTCACTATTCCTCCAATAATATTTTAAAATTTACATACCTACTTATATCTACTTACGTAAGGACCAAATTTTGGGCTTACCGGGTTTCCTATGTCAAAGGGTTGTTTTATAGTCAATACTCTATAGCATCAGACATACAGTTTACCAAGCAGCTTTCTTGCAAATGAACTAAACGTAGTGGTTATATTCTCTTTGAAATGAACTATTAACAACACCATACACCAACTATAGGTACACACAAGTACTGGCAGCTTGTATCATCCACAGTATCATCCCAACGCCAGAAAATGGCCTTTCCTCACGATTTTACGCACCTTTCGATCCAGCTGGAAGAAATAATCTTCCATGTAACCAAAATAGGTACCTACCTTCTAATGGAGATTGCGTATCATGAAATACCTATACCTACTGGTGTCTAAAGTTGCGTCACGTCATTCTTGATTACCTTGAGAAGGTTCTTTTAAAACAGCCTGCGAAGAAAAAAAAGCGTAACTTAGGTATTACTTAACTAAATTATTTTGCCTATAGGTACAATAAAAATATATTTCAATGAAAAAGTAGGAACTTGTAAATATAGGTCTACGTACAAAGGGCCCAAGCCACCTGCGGTGACGATGACGCTAGACTTTCAATTTATCGCCTAATTAGTTTCTTTTTTTATTTCAGTACCAGTTCCAGTGCCGATAATAGTTGGTGGATTCGGTGGATACGGTGGCTCCGGCTATGGCCGTGGCTTTGGCCGGGGGTTCGGCGGTCGTGGCTTCGGTGGCCGGGGATTTGGCGGTCGTGGTTTCGGTGGTCGAGGATTTGGCGGAAGAGGCTTTGGTGGAGGCCGAGGAGGTTTCGGAGGCTTCGGTGGACGAGGAGGCAGAGGATAAACAAATTTGACTAAACATACCTAATACCTACCTGTTATTATTCCAAATTGGAATATTTTTTATAGATTTTTTAAATAAAACATATTACGAAAACAATGAAATGCTTTATTCTATTAATGACCATTCTATTAATCACCAAAAGACAGTAAGGAAAGAAAGCGCTAATATATCTAGAATCTAGACTTGCTCGTCTGAAGTCTTCCCCGTTTATTTGAATGTAGGTACCTACCTACTTATTCATAATCTGTATCATGGTATAATCACAGAATACATAATAGTACCTTACTAACGTATAATCATGTTCATATTATTCTCAGTATTGCTACCATTTGAACGTCATAATACCTAGTTCACACGAGGGCAGGGCATCGAGAGCAGAGCAGTATGCTGAGCAGAACAGTAGGTAGGTACCTAATGCTACCATTTGAACGCGTTACTGTGCTCCGACGGAACAGTTACTGTTTGGCCATTTAAATCAATAGTTCTGATCACTGCTCTGCCTCACTGCCCTACCTTCGTGTGAAATAGGCATAACAGTAATATTCTGTTGCAGCACAATAACTGTTCTGACGTTCAAATGGTAGCAGTACTATTCTGCTCACTGCTCTGCCTCGCTGGCCTGCCCTAATGTGAAATAGGGATGTCATGATAAGATGGGCGTCACCAGGGAGGAGCAGGGGGTAGTACAATTCATATCTTCAATCTATCATGTCATGCCCTCCCCCCCCCCCACCGGCCCATTGATTGGCGATTTTCTTGCCGTGAGGAAATCCTCATGGACCATAGAAATCCAAGTAATATGGTAATAGAAGTGGCTAAGGCGCGTGAACTTGTCGCCGCGCAAAGGTGCGTCCTCGTAGGACACCAGTGAGCGAACGTTTTGCTTGATCATCAGTGCTGTTTTGGACGCAGAGTCACAGGTTAAGTGTTACATTTCTTTGTAAGTATTTTAGTGGGCACGTTTCGAGATCACGACTAAACCTTTATGGAAATTTTAATTCCGATAAAGGAGAATGGGCAAAACGTCCCCAGAGGTGTAGCATGATCTCACATACCTTAAACGAAAGGTCTTAATAATCGTATTATTTTATTCTAGGGCAGCAAAACTCTAACCACTGGGAGAAAAAAGTTAAAGCCATTTGAAAATATTAACCAATGAGAAAGTCATCTAGATAAATGACTTACTTATTAACCCCTCGTATGCCAAAATACCTTTAAAAAACGACGTCCATTGTTTAACTATGTGTTATTTTATTTGGTAGTTGAGCTCTTAAGTGATTTAATGAGAATAAATCAGAAACAGAAGTGCAGGCAGGTCGTGGGTATTTGTAAAAAGCCAAGCAACTGATATTAAGTCGGTGTCACTAAGTTTGTTGAACTTTATGATAATTATTCGTGTATCGTGTTTTATTATACTGATAAGTCCTAGCCTTGTCGGAGGATGCACCCTTTGTGTTGGAACCTCGTTCCTCCATAATAAAACTAATTTTTATTTTCTCTCTTCACAAAGGTTCACAAAGCTTTTAATCAGTGTGTTTTGCTAGTGTTAACTTGCACCGCAACGTTATCCCCAGTACTGACATCATGAACTTGACCCTATGTCTCTTAAATTGGTTTCGAGCAATGGTACTGTTTTCGGATCGACATTCTGGCATGTTAGTAAAAACTATGATCAATATGGCAGCATGGTGCTTCTTTTACGGCGTGTCGATGATTCAGTCTGTATTATTGTTGTCCAGAACTTAGCCACGCTATTGATAGCATTATCAGTGACCTCGCAAACGCCTTTTATAATGCAGGTGTTATTGGACACGAGATGAAACATTCAAACACATACATTAGTCACATTGTGACTTATCAAAGTATCCTCATTAGATAAATTGAACATGCATCAGCCCATTTGGCTTTGAAGTCAATTTAGAGAATCCCAGTTAGGCCAAGGCAGTTAGTGGCCCGCTGGGTGCTCTTCTGCATTCTTTTCAATAAGTCGGGAAGGAGCAGCAGTTTGTTGGGCTGGTGCACCCTGGATTCGGGCAATAACTCTACTTCGAGGGACCTTATTTTCCGTGGCGAACATTTTTAAACGGGTGGTGCACGTTCTGGGCCAATAGGGCATTGCTCCGCGTTTCTGTCTGATGTTAGCAGAGGGGACAGTGAAGGGACGGGCCAGATTGCACTCACCCTTTTTTTTGCCTTGGAGATATCCTTATAAATGCCCTCCACCCGGGGTAGGCGGTGCCAGTGTCGGACTCTTACCGACTAAAACCACCACGGTGTTCCTTCAACAACCCTAACCGGGGTATTGGAACCCTCACTGGTTATTCACACAACCACCCCCGATATGTACCGGCCCTCCACAAGCAAGCGAGCCCCTTCTCTCCGAGCGGCTGCACCCTCTTAGGTGGCGCACATGGGACTTTACCAGCTACGCCAGCTGCGCCAAATACGCCAGCTGTGCCAGCTACGCCAACTGTGCCAGCTACGCCAGCATGCTTCCAGGCCAGTATGCCAGCTACGCCAAACGTGTTAGCTACGCCAGCAGTGCCAGCTACGCAAGCTGCTGATCGAGCAGCAGACTACCCCGAGTCTGCTGCTCGCAGGCCCCACCTCCCGTAATTTTTTATAGAGGTTTTCTTCCTCGTGGTGCGGGCGGTGAAGCCAAGACCCTCGGTCCCAAGAGGCGCGAGAACACTACTCAGCGGGCACTCCTGGGGTTACGAGATCGACGAGGCAGGGAAGAACAGTCCCCCCGCTGCCTGCCCAGTGGCAGGGTGAGTGCACACCGGGCCGCCTTGCTCCTCCACTGTGCCATCTGTTGACATCAGAGGGACACGTGGAGCAACTCCCCACTGGCCCACATTGGGCCCCTCTCGTAACAGAATATTCGCAACGACAATAAGGTCCCCCGTCCAAAGGACAGTTATTGCCGTGCCCAGGGTGCACCGGCCCAACAACTGCTGTTCCCTCCATACGTATCAAGAAGGATCAGCAGCCCTCAGGAACACGAGGAGATTTTCTGGCGTAGCACCCCATTTTGCACTCACCCTGCCACTAGATGAGCAGTGGGGGAACTGAGTACTTCCCTGCTTCCGTCGATCTCGTAACCCCAGAAGTTCTACGTTTGTGTTCTCGCGCCTCCTTTTGGGACCGACGGTCTTTGCTTTATCACCCGGACAGCGAGGTGGCGGACTAGGGGCAGTACGCTGCCTGTCCAGTCAAGGTCCGTGACGGTGGCACGCAGAGTTCCGCGGGAACCATCAAGGAGGGTGTGACCGATGTTAGTCTGCACGGGAGATGAGGCTTACCTTCTAGTGGCAAACGGGGGCTTTCGAGGTGGTTGGCAAATGCAGAGTCTATTATTCCATGCCCACGATCAAAGATAGTTGAAGGAACACGGTGGAGGTTTTAGTCAGTAAGAGTTCGACACTAGCTCAGTCTTCCCCGCGCAGAGTGTGTGCCTTTCCAAAAACCAGCTTTTTCGATATTTTGAAAGGCATTGAACCTGCGTGTTAAACGATTTAAAAAATCTTATGGCCTGTAGTTCTTCAATAACGACTTCACATTTCTAGAACAGCATCGCGTACTACGCTGCGTCAGGCGTAGCACCTTCACATAAGCCAAAATTACAAATCTTCTAAGGATTCTTAATACCAGCTTTTCAACCAATTTCAGGATTTAACTGTTAGACTCAATATCAAGTTATCAACCCATAACTAAGCCAAACTAAATAAAACACGATACATGAAAAATTATCATAAAGTTCCTCAAACTGAGTGACACCGACTTATCGGTTGCTTGGCTTTTTACAAATACCCACGACCTGCCTGCACTTGTGTTTCTGATTTATTCTCATTAAATCACTTAAGAGCTCAACTGCCAATTAAAATAACACATAGTTAAGCAATGGGCGTCCTTTTTAAAAGGTATTTTGGCATACGAGGGGTTAATAAGTAAGTTATCTATCTAGATGACTTGCTCATTGGTTAATATTTTCAAATGGCTATAACTTTTTTCTCCCAGTGGTTAGAGATTTGCCGCACTAGAATAAAATAATACGATTGTTAAGACCTTTCGTTTAAGATATGTGAGAACATGCTACAGCTCTGGGGACGAGGTCCATACATTTTGCCCATTGTCCTTTAACAGCTCTAAAATTGTTCCATCCCTTTCTTGTACCTATATATTCTTAGTAAAAGAGAGCGATAGTTTAAAATTAATTTAGTTTGCGAACAAAAGAATCGATACCAGTGGTGTCGATTCTCTTGTTCACGAACTAAACTTATTTTAAACTATCGCTCTCTTTTACTAATAGTAGATACAAGAAAGGGATGGCAACCATTTAAGAGCTGTCAAATTAGACAAAATTAAAATTTCCATACAAGTTTAGACGTGATCTCGGAACGTGCCCACTAAAATACAAAGAAATGTAACACGTAAACTAATTTGACAGTTCTAAAATGGTTGCCATCCCTTTCTTGTATGTACTGTTAGTAAAAGAGAGCGATAGTTTAAAATAAGTTTAGTTCGTGAACAAGAGAATCGACACCAGTGTCGGACTTTTACCGACTAAAAGCAGCACGGTGTTCCTCCAACCACCGTTGGCCCGGGGGCGTGAAAAACATCTGTATTCGCACAACCACCCCCGACAGGTCGCGGCCCACCACAAGCAGGCAAGGCCCTTCTCCCCATGCGGCCTAACGTCAGCCGCACCCTCCCCGGCGGGAAACACGGAATGCTGCGCGCCACCTCTTGGGCCCCACCATGACGCAGTTGAAACGTCATATCACGGCCACGGGAGCCACACCAGCCACGCAAGCCTGACCAGCAACACCAGTCACACTAGCTACGCTAGGCAGCACACCTCCCCGAGTCCGCCGCCCGCCGGCCCTATCCTTTTCATCCTCTTCCTTCATTGTGCCCTCTGCTAACTTTAGAGGGACATGCGGAGTCACGCCCCATTGGCCCAGATCGGGCCTCTCCCGTGCCAGAATATTCGCCACGGAAAATAAGTATCCCCGAAGAAGAGTTATTACCCATGCTCAGGGTGCACCGGCCAGAAAACTGCTGTTCCTTCCAGATGTATTGAGAAGGACCAGGGGCCCTAATTCACGTAATTTCATGACGCACCGATCATGTTGCAGTTACGCTGCAGTTCGTTTCTGACAGCGATCGCCATAGATAAGAGAATACCTACGAATAGCATTTTTTTGATCGAAACTTAACTGCAACTGCGCTGCAACTGCACTTTCTTAGTTACATAGGTAAATTGACCTTCAGAAGCCATCAGACACTTGAGGAGGTTTTACTGGCCCAACACCCCAAACCCTTAGATAACTATCTTCTGTGGAAATGATAAATAGAGTAATAATTTCTTAGGTTTTCGTGATTATTACACATTATAATAAAACAAGCAAAACAAGTTTAACCGGATTATATCGCGTATATTATAAGCCAAGGTTATTTTATAAGCTTTGAAAAAACCAATCTAAATAATATACGCGATATAATCCGGTTAAATTTGTTTTATTATAATAAATAGAGTAATCAAAAATAAATAAACCTTTTATTTTCATAAATAAAATAGTCAACTGTAATCTGTGGTAAAGTGACAATGACAGTTACAATAACCATCTGTCATCTACCTATTCAGTCTGTCTCCTTCATAGATCTGTGGTCTCCTTGGTCATCTTGTCTATTTGTCAAGTCGTCAGTAATGTCACTGACAGTGCTGCCAATCGGCGGGGAATTCCCCGATTAGCGGGGAATAAGGCCTGCGCGGGGAGAGTGCGGGGTTTGACTAAAAGTGGGTAATTCCGGGGAATGGACAAATCAAACATTTTAACGCATCAATTTCTTTATCAAACAAAATGGTTGTCTATGCTTGTCAGGAACATGCTGAAGACAAACCGTGCCTACTTCTCCGCCAAATAGTGATACTTGCATTGCTGTGTTTCGGTCTGAAGGGTACGGGTGCCGGTGAAATTACAATCACATGAGACTTTCCACCTTCATGTCTAAGTTTGGCGAACCGACTTGCGGTACCATTTAGGTAACAGCCTAAGTGGTATTGCAGTTGTTATGGGCAAAGGTAACCACTTAACATCAGGTGGGCCTTTAGCTCGTTTCGCCATCCTATACCATGAAAAAAAAAAAGACAAAGATATAGGAAGAAAATATATATTTTTAGAATTTTTACTGAATTGAATTTTGATGAATTTTGCTGACTATGATCTAAATTCTATAATAATTTATTATATACAATTGATTTATACAACTGTAAATGAAAAAAATTAAGAAGGGTCAGTAATATTTTTTGATAATTTAATAATTAAAACAAAGAAAATGTTTTATTTATTTAATTTTAACCATATTGGGGAACGGGGAATTGATAAATGAGCAGCGGGGAAACAAGCCTATCGTGACGGGGAATTAAAAAATATACATTGGCAGCATTGCTAATAACGTCAATTGTCAGCACTCTTGCCAGGTCATTGACTTGTACCTATGGACCAGTAATACCTACGTAATAAGCGTGGTATACCTACAATATCCGGGCCACCGTTATGGTGGCCATAGCTAGGGAAGTAAGTAATCAAAACTAAAAATTATCGATATCGATGCTCGTGTTTCGTACCAGAGATGTGTGCTGATTAAAATCATTTTCAAGTAGTAATAAATAATGCAATTATATCAAATACTAAGTTCGGCTGTCCCTAGGACATAAAAATCAAGCTTCCAGGTTAAGACAATCATACGGCTTGTCACATTTTGATACTCGCAAACTCACATAAAAAACCTATAGGGTACTTCGCATTGACCTAGAATCATGAAATTTGGTCAATATATAGAAATATCTTCTTTTTTTTTTCAATATATCGAACTCCGATTGTATATTTAAAAATATCGATAAATCTGATATTTGAAAAATATCACAGCCCTAGTTTGTTTACTTGACAGCTCATGTACTATGGGCCACATTGCGGGGCTGTGTTGCGGGGTAAGCGGGGTTGCCACGCGGCGTAGGTATTTTGACATCCCGTAAAGATGTTGCCAAACAGAGAATATACAAATAGCATGCGATCTCTTTCACCAGACGACATAACACGTTGGTTAACAAGAGACAAAGAATAGTTTCATAATTCAATAACGATTTAATAGATATTTGTATAAACTAGGTGGATATAGAAGAATGGGCCACTTCCATAGGTTTAATTCAATGTAGTGGTGTGAACCGGTTCTCAAAAAACCGGATAATCACCGGTTAGAGTGAGTACCGGAGACTAATCGGTGATTGCACTAAACTTTTTTTTAGCCTGTTTTTTCTTCTCATATATATAGATTTAGAGTATTTTGAACCGGAGAATATCCGGATAATCTCCGGTGATTCAATAAAATCTCCGCATAATCTCCGGAGGCTGAAAATGCCTCCGGTTCACACCACTAATTCAATGTGCCAGGTCTCCCAATTTTCCGGGAGATTCACAGATTTTCCTAAAAATCTCCCGATCTCCCGATTTTCGACAAAAATCTCCCGATTTTTTTCAATCCCTGTATAAAGCCTAATAATAGGAATAAGATCAAAACTTCAATTCAATTCAATTCAATTTCAATTTTTTTTTTTTTTTTTTCAAAATCTTCCAAAAAACTGCATAAAATTAACCAGACGAATAAGTTGCCGAGTTGCTGTCCTGAATATTTCCGTCACTTGTTACACAGAGCAGTAAAATATCAAACTGCTTTGATTTTAATATTACAACTGGAATGGTAGCAAAATATAATACCGGGATTACTTCAAAAACTTAGATTTTTGTTGAAAAACATAATCTCCCGATTTTTTCAATTTTTCTTCAATACATCTCCCCCTGTTTTCATAATAAGCCTCCCGGATTTTGAAAATTGGACCTGGCAACACTGACTGTCAGTAATGTTAGCGATTAGCGAGTAGCGAGTTTTTGTGCATAAAAATTAATTAATATTCGGTCAGACGCGGCCAAGCCGAAGAGCCGTAATAGGAATAGTTTTAGTGTATTCTTGTGCTTTTTATTACATCAAGTTTAAAGTCATTTTTGTTATTTTAATCCTCACAATGGATGGTTCTTACGACGAGATCATCTCCGATAACCCATTCTTCGTTGAATTGAAGACGGAATACGTTAATTTATTTCAACATTGTATAACACAATCTTGGGTAATATGTGTGCCGCGGATTGGAAGTTTAACAACTCGCGTGTTCACCATCGAGGACTTTTGCGCTCATTTACTTGTACCAAGTGACGAATTGCCGGAGACGCACTACAGTACGCTCACGGAAAAACAAGTGACAGTAAATAATAAAGTGATCACGCTGGAAGTGACCAAAGGCCTTCCCTTACAAAGCCATATCCTGTTTGAAGAAACATTTTACACAGAAGACTTCATCAAATATAAAGTGTGGTGCATAGAAACTCCTCTTGAACCTACGGCAAATTTCAGTGACAACACAATATCTAAGGAATATCTGACATCCATCAATGACTGCATAGACTTGCTGTGGACTCAAGCTGCTGGCCGTCAAGTTCTAGATCAAATTGAACATAGTGTGCAAGTATTTCTGAAGAGACATCCTACACTGCCTGTTGCTATTGGACCTCTCAGAGACACAGTAAGTGAACTATACACACAATGCCTCCAAATTGCCTTACAAAACAGAAGACTAAGAGACAAATCAAAGTCTTGTAAACAAGTGTTAGAAAATATCAAGGTAGCTGTAGAGTGTTACATGCAGCACTTACTGTTTAGTGCTTTGTTTAAGCCAATCTGCACCTGCTGTGCCTATGAGGACTCGCATTTCAATAAAAAGATAAGGAACATGTGTGACATCCAACTAAGAGACCTAGATATCAAAAAGGAACTATACCATGCAGTGCCTAAAGCTAAACAAATACTTTCTAAGATAGATACATACAACACTGTCCTAGAAAAGGTTTTATGTGTGAAACAGGCCTTAAATGCCATCAACAAGAAGGATGAAAGCAACAACATCGTTCTACTAACTGCTGATGACTTGTTGCCAGTATTTGTGTTCCTGGTCATCAAGTCTGGCTTGCCAAACTGGTACAGTCAACTGATGTTTATGAAGGAGTTCCGTTTCAGCGGTGTTGGCAAAGGTGATGGTGATGAAAGTGCCTTTCTTATAACTACTTTAGAAGCTGTCATTGAACACATACAGTCTGGTGCACTCACTGGACCTCCTGACCCTGAATCCTATTATTATGAAAGCAACCTCACAGAAGAAAACTTGAGCAATAGAGAAAGAAAGAACAGTTTGACAGAGTCTGTTTCCACAAGTGACACCAATGGCAAAGAAGAAACTTTGGAATACATATTTGAACTTATAAAAGCAAATCACTGTGAACAAGTGCAAGCAATATTGTTGAAAAATCAAAAGCACCTTCAAACTATTCAACTCAATGAAAGTAATGTTCTCAAGATTACAATGGATAATAATCTATCCAGTGATGATGACGATGATGACAGTGATACAGAAATATATCATAAACTGTGCCACCCATTGTGTAATTGCAAAAAATGTTGCTGTAAAATCTCTAAAAATCTTTTGAAAACTTCTCCAACGGTAACTTCTAGAGATAGCCATGGTCTGACAGCATTGCATGTGGCCTGCATCCATGGGAAGGCTAGCATAGTAGAATCTCTCATTGAAATAGGTGCAGATGTTAATGTAACAGACCTTAATGAATGCACTCCGCTGCACTATGCATCATCAAGAGGACACCAAAATGCCTTACTGCTATTACTGCATTCAAGAGCTAACATAAACCAAACAAACATTGACCAGAATACACCACTCCATATGGCTGTGAATAATGGCCATTTGAGTTGTGTCAAAGCACTTATATACTTTGCAGAGCACAGTAGGAGAAAGATTAGAATAAATTGTGTGAATGAGAGTGGGAACACACCGCTACATATGGCCTCTAAGTGGGGCTATGAAGGAATTGCCAGATTGTTAATTGAAAATGGAGCTGAACCATCTTTTCAGAATCGAAAAAATAAAACAGCCTTCGACTATGCACATAATTTGAAGATATTGCAAGTCCTTAAATCTTGCACTCCCAGTTTGTATGAATACATACACATCACAAGTTCAGATGTCAAAGTCTTGAACTGCAAGGCTGACAGCCCTGTTGCTCTCAAGTTGCAGAAAATGAGTATGAAAATCAATGAAAACAATAATGTGTCAAAAGCAGTAGAAAACTTAAAACTAATTGATAGGATATTGAAGGCTATAACTTATGGAGATGTGAAGCTTGCTTGCTTTTACATGAACATCAACTATTCTGCTTATGTAGATATGAATGATAAGCCAGATACTCTCAAAGAGATTACTCCCTGCCACCCATTGTGTGAATGTTCAGTCTGTAGGAAGAAAACTGAATCCTATTCATCAGACTTTGACATTAATTTCACAGATACAAATGGTTTCACTGCCTTGCACTATGCTGCCAGATATGGTTTAGATAAGTTGTGCAAAATCTTGATACTAAACAAGGCTAACATAAATTGTACTAATAAGAAGAGTCAAACTCCTTTACATTTAGCTGCTTTGAATAATAAAATACACGTAATACGCCTTCTTCTGGACAGCAGCGCGAATATAAACGCGATAGATATGGCAGGGAACACGCCATTGCACGACGTCTGTGCTATGGGCAACATAGGGGCTGCAAAAATGTTGATCAGTTACAGCCCTGACCTATCAATGCTGAATGGAGCAGAAAAAACTGCTTTGACATTAGCTAAGGAAAAAGTCCACTTAACAATTATAGATTTAATAGATAAGTATGCAAATAAAATGTAATAGAGATGTATATTTAATATTGTATTGTATATTTAAGAGATACCATGACAGGTACGATATGTATTTGATTATATATTATGGATTTGATTTTGATTTATAAAGTTGTTGTATTTGATAGTTTTAATTTTGTACCAATTTATGTTACAGTATGCTCATTTTAACTTGGCCTGAATGAAATTGTCACAAAACCGTTGCAGTAATCATTTTATGTGTGTCAGTTGGAGGCAGGGAAACATGTGCAGTAACCAACTTCACTCCGGCCAAGTTATTTTGGGTGTAAATCATTATTCAATCGCATTTTATTTTTTATTAACATTCCAATTTTATTGTAATGGATGTATGTCACAATAAGATAATTTTTGTGTTCATTATTTAATCTACTTGATTAATTCAAATCTGTAGCTTCCAGTTGGATATTAATACTTTTTCAGTGTGTTTTCAGTTTCTAAATAATGCTGAACAAGTTTTCATAGATCTCAAATAAAATATTTTAGCCTGCTGTGTTCACCTCCGGCCTGGCGCTCATTCAGACGCCAACACTGGGAGTATTTTTACCAGAAGTCAAATAAAACTGGACTGCACTTAGAATTTATTCTGCAGCGCAATAATGTCCCAAAGCATTTTGTTTTTTTTTATCTGTGGAAATAAGGTTTTATTTTACTAATTATTACCTAAAGACATTGCTATGCCATCTTGTCTATGTGTGCCAGCCCTACTTATTTTTATTTTGCATTTTTGGAAAAAGGGAAGGGAGGCCTTTGCCCTGCAGTGGGACACTACAGGCTGATAATAATAATTTTCACAAATACTAGGATATCAACTTTCTGTGCCATTGTATTATGTACTCAATCAACCCACAGTTGTTTTATACAGGACTTCTCTAAGACTGATTATTAACAATAGTATTTTTGAGTTATTACTAAAAATCATTGTTATTTTATTTTTAAGTTCTGACTGACAATAAACATTTTATAGTGGAGCATTGTTTTTATTTTCGGTAAAATTGAAAAAAAAAGCATGTCATTGATTTGTGTGGTATTTTTTTATTTAATATAAGTATGTATATACAATATAAATATACAAACAATTTGAGCATCGGTTAATTCAATGATCAATACAAACGGGATCAATTTTGAATAAAATATAATAAAAACTCATTAAAATATCACTTGGTAAAACTTTTCTATTCTCTATGTATAAAATGCCAATCTCAATATATACTTAGTTCATTAATTTTACTTACATGATAACTTATATTTGTTGCATTCAACATTTAAGTACTTAATATTTACAATTTACAGGAACATTAATCAAACATAATAATTATGTCGTGAGTGATTCATTATGCGTCAGTATTTACCTATGGTTCATTTACCCTTAAATGGTTATTCCCAAAAAAGAAAAACATACCAACCAATTTTAAACATTTAGGCGTTTGCACGAATATGGTGAAAGCGTTGGCTATAACAAAACCGGAAAAATCGTTATACATGCATATATTATACACCACAATCGAACCTCTAGGCCACATGTCCCTCAAGGTAAAGAAGTTAATATTCGTTTATTGACCTTTGCAATCTAAGTACCTGCTCACGCGCAACTCATTTAAAATAAATAATCTTAAGAGTGTATGCAAGTCAAAACTCAATTTTCGACACCCAATTTTACTGTTTTTGTTTCAGAAACAGGATTACAATCGCCGTCTATAGGTATTTATTCAATTAGATACACAGTAAAAAATAGTAATAACAAAAAGTAGTTGTTACCACCTACAGTATTTTTAACCAGACGAATAGACCTTGGCATTAGCATTTGCAAAATGTTATAAGTAATAATATATACTATAGCAGTAAGTTTTGCAATATGTATACCTATTTTCTTTTAAATTTCAATCTCATTAGGTCTATAATTACATTTTATTATGCTGATGTCTAGTTAATGTGCGTTAAAATTAATTATAATCGGAAATCAACTTCTAATGTGGTCTACTGTAGTCTGCTTTTCTCATCCCTTAATTTTAATTGTCAAGTGACAGCTGCCTGAAATTATCTCGAAAATCAATTAACCAACTTAACTAGGTACACTGTTCCGTGTGGTGCCGGACATGAAAAATTGCACCACCCTATTTCTTCTCATGGATGTCGTAAAAGACGACTAAGGGATTCACCAGAGGATGGGCAGCAGCGTTCTCTGAGTGTTTAACCAACCAACTGCGATCGCCAACCCGCCTGCCAAGCGTGGCGATTATGGCATATCCCCCCCTTTTGGAGGAGGCCTATGTCCAGCAGTGGACGTCTTTCGGCTGAAATGATGATGATGAACTAGGTACAGTCTAACAAAGCAATTGGTATAGGTACAGGGTAGAGAGATATAAATTAAGCTTTCTCAGAAGATTATGGATGTTTTCGAGTGAAATATTATTTTAATAACGGACAAAGTTAAACTGTATTTATACAAAACCCTAATCAAACCGTTCTATAATAACTTCCTGATAAATTTTCATCTATATCTGGCGACCCTGTATACTAACTGCTTTGTTAGACTGTACTACTTAGCTGGCCGCAAAAGGCGCTACCCAACTTTTTTCTAAGACCAGTGTTGAAAACCTACATGCCTACGTCAGTATTATTTACAGAATTCACTCCTACAAAACGACCGTGACAAAGCATAAACACCCTGAATGACAAACACACGAATCTAGAATTACGATCAAACATTTGATAACACATTTGCAGTTCCAATGTTTGTCAAAGCTTCGACATAATGAACCAATCACGATATCAGCAGGCCCCTAACTCTATTGTGTTTATATCTAGTACGTCTAGCTCTTGCTATTATGTCTAGGTAATTATATTAACATTTGCACTCCATATTCACCCAACAATCATAGCACCAGAAATGAATCTCATTATGTTGAGTGTATATTTTATTCTATTGCGAGATTAGATGATAAATAATGTATAGGATGAACTATAAATTACATATTATGTTAATATATATTTCGTTCAGTATAAATAAAATGAGTAAAAACTCAACAGTACATGATCAATTTAGCGCATAATTATTATCCCTACCAACAATACCTATCAAAAGGAAACAGGACAGGGGGAAGCGGCGACAGCTTGTGAAGGAAGGCAATACACCATGGGGTGCCTTAGGATGACAATAACATCCCCAACGACGATATTTCACCAAATATTTTGTCAGTAAATAAAGTTTAGTGCAACCAATGTAATTAAACTAAACGCGTTTGTAAAATGATGTCATCAACATTCGACGCCGCCGAGTTCAAGTTCTAACCTTGACCGGTTTTAAGTCCATCTTATATTTTATGAACATGTGCCCACGCAGACCTTTGTGGTTTTAGAAAAGTTACTTTTATAATTTAACCATAGGTTAGGTAAATAAAATAAAAACTCAAGTAGGTACGCAATAATCCTACACAACATGCTAAAATAACGGTAGAAAAACAGGTTTTTTTTTAATCCTATGTTTTAACAGTCGTCGGGACAAGACTTACACAAGTCGAAGACGTTTGTCCAAAATCCATAAGAAACAATAACATAACCTGCCCATTATTGTCCCACTACTAAATCGCAGAATGGGAAAGATTCAGGCCCACGCCAACATCCCATCAAAAGATCTTCGCATGTATATGTATGCGACCTACTGAGTATCAGGAATGTGACATTATAATTTACATTTAAAAGTATCATATTTGATACTCATTCATAATGCAATCACTGCCATTTACGTACAAGTTCGATTAGCAAATGATAACGAAAAGCTTTTTGTGCGACCTCCGCTTGTGATGTATAAAATTATGATAATTAAGTACCATTGACATTATAAATAACTTGGTGACTTGCGCGTATATTTATCAATGCAATTGGATTCTCGAATTATCGGATACATAAGATATCGAATGTTCGGTTATCCTCTCGTCTGTCCAATCATCTTTTAATGCCGATGTCCATTGTTTAACTATTGTGTCTGCTAATTCGACAGATAGGCTCTTATTTGGATATATGCGGAGGGCCTTAGTCTGGCTTTTAGCATAATACAAAGTATTTAAAATGTTCGACTCGGAGAATTTATGAACGTATGATGATGGCTATCAAAAGAGCTCTGAGGGCAGATGAATAAAGCTTGAACTTTCATAGCCTTTACATAGATCCTGCCTTTGTGTTGACTGATTCGAAATTAAAGCTCTCCATAATGTATTCGCGGCTATGGGACTTTCAATTCTTGAGCATCTTGTTCCCTTTTTAACTTTCCAAAATATGATTCTAGTATTTTATCGCAAACGTTAAAAGTTATAAATTGTGGAAAAAGTTTCGAGACTGTGACAGTGTGCAGTTTTATTTCTAACGATTATGAAAATCTAGAGACTGATTAGTAACAAGAATACATCTCACAAGGGCCTAAACTAAATGCATTTGAAAAGTACTGTTTGCTAGTCTTTCCGTTTGGTCCCAAACTTTTCACTTTCGCACAATATACCTATGTACTATCTAGTTAACTTAAGAATGCTAAATTTTTACTAAATCATTAGAGATCTCTTACAAAGTACTATAATCTTATTTTATAGCTTAGACTACTTATATTGTTTAACAAAATATATTAATAAATTATTTTTAATAAGTAGACGTCACACAATCAATAATTTTGCTTCATTTTTTTTAAATTAGGTTCTTATCAACCTAATCAGGAAATCAACGTTTATCTAAAAATTAACAAAAAGTAAATATTAAGATTTAATCTTCAGTGATTTTGAGATAACGTATAAGTAGTTCTATAAAACAGTTAATAAGCTTGATGAATATTAAATAAAATAAAAAACAAGGTTAACTATAAGTAATTAATACTTTAACATTTCCACTGCTGGGAATTGACACATTAGCGTCATTGTCCTAAAAATAACAGTTTTACTACCTACTCCAAACAGAGGTTCACCGCCGTTGACACTGGGTCGCAAAATGGTATAAATAAATTAAAACTATCTGAAATTTATCCGACTATTTCTATAGTCTATACTAATGTTATAAAGAGCATTAGAAAGCTACTTTATCCAGAAGTAGCATAGGCTATATTTTATTTCAGTACGCGGGCGAAACCGCGGGCATAGTTAGCTAAAAATAAGAGCGTGTCCAAATGTCATGTCCCGAGCTACAATATAGCAGCTTGGGACGTAGACCCCACCCTAAATCTCAACACGAAATCGCTCGGTTTAACCGACTGTGTGGAAGTAGATACAAATAGACTGAGCTACAACTATCTAAACTCCCTGTGACTGGTCAAGTATAAACTTTTACCTTAAAACTACACTTCACTGTTGGGGCAATGTCCAAACTGGGATTTCTTCCCGTTTCTTTTCTTTCTTCTTGTAATGGTGTCTGTCTCTAAGTCTGACGTCATCCTGCCTTGTTCTGTCTAGCGCTTCGCTCCTCCAATCGTACCGTTTTCGTGGCGAACCTTCTTTTTTATTTCTAAGCTGTTCTTGTTTCTCGTCGAAGAACACTCTGCTTTTGAGGAAAAGTCCGTTCTTTTCAGGGTCGCACATTTCGACTGGTATTTCGTCGTCGATGTCTTCTTCTTCTTCGTCGAGTTCTGTGACGTCATCTCGACTGAAGGTAAAAGAGTGTGGGTAGTAGGCTTGTAGGATGTCCTCGTGGCGATACGTCTGCATCTGGATCCACACGTGTGGTAGGAGGAGGGGAAATCTTCGTAACCAGTACGTTACGAACCCGTCCGGTAACTTGCCTAAGCTTTCTCTGACTTCCATTTCTAGTTCTCTGTAGTGATGTTTCTGTTAAGGAGAATGAATCAGTTTTAAATAGCACTTCTTCAAGGAAATCTGGCCAGGGCTCCTCCTTGGTAAAAAGGGGATGTCCAACCCATCTTTACTCAACACGGTTTATATGAGTATTTGTAGACACCACGTCGAGCAAGCATTTTGACGATCACTTAGCCTCCCAAGTAACACAAAAACCATTTAAAGGTAAAACTAAAAACCAATTTACACCCCGATGTCTTACAAAAGATGTATAATGGCCTCCACAAAGTATTAATTCTGTACTATAGATTTTCTCACCACTTAACCTACACTTAACTTACTTCGGTTGTATATACAACATTAATACTTTGCGGATGCCATTAAACATCTTTTGTAAGACTTGGAGATGTATAATTGGCTTTTACTTTTAACATTAAACGGTTGTGTGTCTTGGGCAATGACGATCACTATCGCTTTGGTAACCCTGACATCATCAATCACCGGCAGAGTTCACCATTCGCAGGTTAATTACGTGAGGGAGCTTTTTAAATCCTATAATCATAAATAGACATCATTATACATTGAAAAGTCAGCCTTCCTCGTCCATCCATCAGACCTGAACACTCGTACATACCTTGTTTCGTATAGCCCGCAACAGATGCGCGGCTCGGTCGCCTCTATAAGTCCTCCTCGCCCTTAAATCGTTGGCGACGGCCTCACAGACCCTCACGCGCCAATCACCGCGCACTACCCGACGTGCGCCTCGCTCTAAAGCAGCTTCTGAGCCGCCTCCACCGCTTTCTACTTGATCGCTTACATCCTAAACAACAATAAATAGGCCTTTAAAACTCATTACATCTTCTTGGACAAATATACTCAGATTTATGTAAGTTTGTTGATCCTAAAAGGCAGTTGCGGCCTTGAGGCTAAGGGGTCACGTGCGCCTAAGGCCTAGAAGCATAGACGGTCGACACTGATCATACAAAAAAATGTCCCAGATTAATCATGTATCATCATTCGGGCCAGTCCTGTGCTGGACATGTAAAAATGGCTAGTAAGTTATACTGATTTTGAATTTTCCAAATCGTATTATTTGTGTTATTTTATGTTAAACTTACATTACGTTCCTAATATCATGGTTTTAACAGTTCCACACTAAATAAAACATAAATTATGCTCCTTTATCAGATCCTCGTCATCAAGTGTATGTGACTTGTTAAAACAAACCACAGAAGCCCAAATTTGAGAGGTTTACTGGTAGTTATTGAAGAGTTCCACTATCCACCTCCCGGCTCCATCATCAGATCAGTTCGATGGTACGAAATTATTGTATTGTCATCCGGATTCCATTTACTTTCAAAATTGCAAATCGATATGACAATTAGAAGTAGATTAAAATCGACCTCAAAGGTTTGTTTACATTGTTCATTAGTAGTAACTACAAGTGAAGCTAATTTATGCGTTTTACAAATACAGTAAGTAAATTGGTATCCATTCCGACGGTGATAATTTATTTTGTTTCACCAATTACATAACATAGATAAGAAAGGTTACGAACCCCGTAAAGACCAGCGTATGTATATTCTGTTTTTTCTATCTTGTCTTATTTAGTAAACAATCATGGCACGTCTCTTTATTCAAATAACTAATAATTACTAGTTCTGCACATGTAATTAGGTTAATAAATGTTATTAAAATTGTTTACATTATGTCTTTTGATAATTATTATTAACGAATTGCATTAAAAAGACATGCCAAGATTGTTTACTAAATAAGACAGGTAATCAAAAACAGAGATTACTTTATCTAATAACTTCTTAGGTTTTCTCGATCACTACACATTATAATAAAACAAGTTTAACCGGATTACATCGCGTATATTATTTTATCGATTTATTGCGACCACGAACGCTGCAAAGCTTTCGAAACGTCAGGAAAACCAATTTAAATAATATACGCGATGTAATCCGGTTAAACTTATTTGACTTTATCTACTTTTTACCTATTATTATTCTACGTATTTTTTACTTATTATTACACTTTTCCTAAACTGATCTCATCCAAGTTGATTACGAACAAGTACTTAGATATACTAAGGGTCTATTCAGACGAGCAACAAACGCGGCCACAATGCAACTAATCGCAGCATTCGCGCGCAAGCTACCGGCTACCGACCGAACAAATCGCGGCCACAACGTTACCACTCGCAATTTGTAGGTACTACAACGCAATCGAAGATACCAACGTAGGACACAGTATCAGCAAGCTGAAGTGGCAGTGGGCCGGCCAGATTAGCCGATAAACCGATGGCGTTCGGGTAGAAGTGTTCTTGAGTGGTGACTACAAATCGGCAAACGTAAGATAGGACGCCTTCAGGCTCGGTGGCGATGATATTGCCAATATCATCGCTCCACCGCAACTGGATGTGAGTGGCCAAGGATCGACGTCACAGTGGCGCGCCATTGGAGAGGCCTACATCCAACAGTGGACTACTAATGATAATGACAGCGTAACTTTATTAATTGTGAAATAGTCTAAATGAGCAACGTTACATATAATAAACACGGAAACTTCTCGCCAGCAATAGCTAGTAGCTCAATATCGTACATAAATGATAAGCACGCACATTCGTAAGAAGTTTACGGCGATCTGAATAAAAACCGAACGGGCGAACCGAACGTGTACGCCGCTACCGTGCTACGCTAGAAAATGTATATCGAATGTGCATTCGGATTTTCGGATACCTGTGGGCCTAGTACGAGTTTCACACTTACGAATACTTTCATCGTTTTCGTCGACTTTCATTCGCATATCAGTAGCGCCCCTGGCGGATACGAGGAGGAACTACAGATTCATGAATGAAAGTCGACGAAAACTTTGAAAGTATTCGTAAGTGTCAAACTCGTACTAGGCCCCCTGATTCGATCATTTGGCCGTTCGAGTCGATCCGACGCCGACGCATCGCGCTTGCCTTGCATTCTAACCGGACATTAGGTTTTTAAGCGTACGGGTAGTATCGTACAGTAGTACACATTAAATATGGCCCACCGATGTACTTGAATGTGCAGATGACATAATTTAAATATGCGGGAAATAGTCAGAAAACACCATCGCTGCGCGCCAAAATTCTCTACCGCTGCCGCTAGAGTACGGAATTTTGTGAGCGAAATAGAAAAAGACGTCACGGCAATCAATTTTAACACCTTATGAGTATTGCATAAGGTTGATCATATTTTTTTCATATTTTGGATGTTTTCGTCGATCGTCTTTTCGTGTCTGAACGAAGATTGACGACGCACCTTATTTTTTGTGTCGTACTGTACGTGTGCGGCCAACTGTTCTGTCGTATGGTATTGACACCTTCGGGTTCCCTGATTTGATAACCGCATCAGGGAACCTGACGCAAGAACTTGACATGTGCGACCAGCTTTACAACATCCGTCTCACAGACGTCCAAAACCTAATGCGGTAGTCGTATAGGTATTTAAATCGTGTATTTCAAGATTTAATTATAGAGTTTTTTTTTTTTTTTTAATAAATATGTTTTGGACATTATTACACAGCACCATCTAGTCCCAAACTAAGCAGAGCTTGTACTATGGGTACTAGACAATGGATATAATACTTATATACTTTTTTTTTTGTAAATACATGCTTATAATACATAAGAAACACCCAGACCAACACAAACACTCATGTTCATCACACAAATATTTGTGTCCTGTGGGAATCGAACCCACGACCTCGTTATCAGCAGTCCGACACTCGAACCACTAGACCACAGACGTCGTCACAGTTTAGAACAGAGTTCTAAAACTTGACCCCGTAATAATTTAACAGATAACAATTACAAGTCGTATATTATGCGTATACGCATATTTATGTAAACATCACCGCTATAATGTACTTTGGCTTTTGTGATTTATGATGTGTTTATTCATTCATGATAGACAATTAATGAATATAGCGCTACTAATGATGATGATGTCGTCCACGACGTGTCCGTCGACGGCGACATCCAGTCAGCGCCTGGCATGCACTCGTGTATGACTTGCAAAGCCAAACTGGGTTTTAAACGTTCGGCCACAAAGAAAGCAACATAATTGCCCGCATAGCGCTACTAACTTGCATACAAAAATGTGACAAGCGTGAAATATTTAATCAATTAAGGTGTAATATGACATCCTGATTGGCGGCGGGGCGTATGATATGCATTGCTACTGCATATGCTTTGTGACCGGGGGTATCCGGCTAATCGGCGTCTAGATGCTTACTCGTCTTTGCTCTAAACCCTTTATAAGGCAGAAAAAACCGCATTTAATTTATAATGGACCTTTTCCGATAGTAAATTAGGAAGAACGTCAGTCTTTTAGATCATATTTTCTAGTATTCTATGAATTTGAAAGGAGGTTTTTGGTTTCCTACACGCCTCGCTACCGAAATAAGCACGATCGGAAATAAAGTACTAATATATGCAATAACGCTATAAGTATCGAGTTATATGCAGTGGTGAATGTGCTCCTCATAACAAACAACTTTTACTATGGGAAAAGTAAAGCAGCATCCCTTAAATCGAGATAAATAGCATCTGTTCCATACAAAGTCATCGATGACGCTCGACAAAATGTATGGAACAACTGTTTTTTTTTCGATATTTCAGGGTTGTTATGAGTACATTCACCCCTTAAAAGGACCTCAGCTAATAATGTTACACCCTATGCTAACACTGCACTTGTCGTATTTATACAAATATTCGCGTGATTTTGCTAATAAAAAAAATTAACTTTATGCAAATAGAAATAGGGTATATTTTGGTTTGACCAAATACAGCGAATATTTGGGCAAATACGCCAAGTGAAGTGCCAGCGTTGTATAATATAACACATATTTTACCTGTAAGAAGTTGAGTATGCTCTGCTTGCCCCAGAACATGGGGTACTTGAGTACAGTCTCGCACGGAGGCCGCGCGCCCGGCCGGGGGGAGATCATCGCGCGGATCAATATCTTCGTCACTAGTACTTCTTCTTCGGGCAACACTTTACTGTAGGAAATACAAACAGACTTGAGACTCATGCTTTGACTACAAATAAAACAGAAAGGCAACGAACCATCGCTACACGCTGATGCAATAAAATGAACACTGGCTTGTAGCAACTGTGTGTAAATAAAATTGAAGAAAAAATGCAATGCAAATGCTTTCGAAATTTGCGGAGGGGGCATTTCGTATCTTAGTCGCACGAAACGGACATTCATTATTGTACTGAGCGGTATGTGGTTTTAAATCATGGCGTAAATGTGTTGACGTCAGTGACCAATTTTGAAACGCTACTTTTTTTTTCTCTGTTGTTTATCCTTTTACCTGAATGCCCCAGAAGGAGGGTTAATATTTTTGTAACTGTTTCAAGATTTCTAATAAAAAAGATAATGTCGAGTGACGATATTTAACTGATCGTCCGGCGCACCCTAGGCGGTCAGCCCCGCAAGCAACCTGATGACTGCCTAATATTATTTCCACAGCAAGAGCTGATATCACTATGTAGCTCATGTCGACACGACAAAAGAAGATAATAATGATACAGTCAAATACCCTATTGTACTTGACTCATACTAATACATCGCCGTCTTCAAGCAATAGAGGGGCTCGTGGCGAAGTAACAACCGCGGGGATTGTACGATCTGCGAGGTTAAGCTGCGCTTTCCGCGGTCAGTCCGTGGATGGGTAACCATTTCGTTACACATCGAGATCCCTCCGTGCCTCGGAAAACACGTTAAGCTGTCGGTCCCGGTTGTCATACGAACATCTATGGCAGTCGTTACGGGTAGTCAAAAGCCCGAAAGTCTGACAACTGACAACGGTCAAACTAAGTATACTCTATCTATCTAACCTCCGAATGTCGGTATTGCCCAGTAACTGTGTTGCGGGGGTCTGATGGTAGTCGCTCTGTGTAAAATACTGATGTTCAACCGCATCTGGTTGGACTGGAAGCCAGCCCCAATAAAATTGGGAAAAGGCAAGGGGGATGATCAGTCTTGAAGCAATAGAACCATATCCACAGTACTTTCTCATATGTGGACACGCCACTTTATAATTAGTTGAATAAAATATATGTGTAACACAGATTTGATTAAAATCATTCCTACGTACTCTAGTTGTTCGAGATTATAATCTCCGGTGAGTATGTTGGCTTGTCTTCGGAGCATGTCACCGAACGGATGTTGCCCCTTCGACAGTACGTAGTAAAACACGCAGCCCAACGAGAATATGTCCACTGATGTCGTCTGAAACAAGATTTATATTAATATTTAATTTATATTAACTAAACAATTCTTTGTTCCTGAAGTTTTTGAAATAAATAATACTAAATAAGTTATGACTTAAGAATATTTTAGTTTAATCAAAGAGCTACTCGCCTATTTTCTTATATTATTTATTATTGACAGCAAATGATAAACGAGTATCTAGTATTCTATAATAAAACTGTTTTACGATTTCTCTAACTTTAATTTAATGATTTTGGTTTCCAAAATTATGGGTCAGGTTTTCGCCTTATTTCCTAGAATAGCCTTGCAGTTTTTAGGGTTCCGAAGTCCTACAAGGAACCCTTATAGTTTCGTCATGTCCGTCCGTCTGTCCGTCTGTCCTAATCCTTTACAGCTTAATAACTTCTACAGTTGTATACATAAGTAAATAAAATTTTGTTAAAAAATAGTCTGCATATAGATCTCAATTTTAAAAGAATAAAAAAATAGTTTTTACGTTCTTTAGGGGTGGCGCCCATACATGTGAAATGGGGAAAAAAATAAATTTTTCGCTGCACCCCCTCGTGTGGGGTATCTTTGAATAGGTCTACTAAAATGAAGGTAATGTTTCATACATCACTTTTTTATCAGGTGTACCATCTGCGAAATATAGCCCGCCCCCTGCCATTTCTAAACTATACAACGTAGACACTTATAATCTTCCACATTGATAGACCTTTGTGAAAACTCTCTTTTAAAATTATTTCGAGTATAATGTGATTATAATTTTTTGAGTTATAGACAGAAAACTGAAAAATACTTAAAACGTCCTAGTTCAAAGGTCATTGACCTTAGAGAAAAATTATCATGGCAAATAATGCTCCTATAGCTATTTTCTATTTGAAAAAATCACAAAAAGTAACTTTCACCTGACAGACTTCTTAAATTTGGCTTCTTGAATTTATAGCTAGATGGCGCTACTAACAACACGCTCTGAGTCGCGAATGCTGCCGATTATTGCAAAAACTAAAAAGCCATGATTAATATTCGATTTGATTCGTTTGTACACCTACTTAAGGAACCCTATAATACTGAGCATGGCCCGACATGCTCTTGGCCGGTTTTTTTTTATATTACAGTATTTCATACCGTCCTCTCCCCATTGATCATCTCAGGCGCGATCCATCCATCGGTGCCGGTAACGCCGGAGCGTCTAGAGAAGCTCATTCGTCCCAGATTTAGCTTCTTGGACAGGCCGAAGTCTGAGATCATAGCCCGCAACTCACCGCCGCCCGTCGGCATTGAGAGTAATACATTGTGGGGCTTTATGTCCCTGTGCACTGCAGGGAAAGAAAAATAAGTATACTTTAATGTCATGCCAAACTGAATTCTTGAAAGGGCCATTTATAATAGACATGTGTAACTCAGGAGTGATTCGTAAAAAAGCTGTACATCTTTCAAAAAGAGTGAACATATCAGTAAATCACACGTTTTCGAAATACATCTTTAAATCACTCAGTATAAGGTTGTCTGGAAGAGATTGCCTTGTGCGATAAGACCACCCATTGTACTTACTTAATCTTTCTGTAAACTATTGTCTTTGTTTTCAATACAGAAACAACTTTGGTGTACAATAAAGAATTTAACCTACCTATTATACCTATGCTAGCTGTTTATTAATTTTTATATAGCTGTTGGTTTTCCTAATTATAAATAAATAATAAATAAATAAATATAAGATTCTATTTAAATTATTTGAACCATACAAAGATGCAGAGTGAAACGACTATAGCTGGGTATTATGATTTGAAAAGAGATAGAGAATGATGGGTAAGTTCGTGGAAGCGTACGTCGACGGATATTGAGTGTGGAATGCACAGAATTTTTTTCTTGTGTCCAATCAGTTCAGCCCTTTTAACGCGAAAGCCAGACAAACAAACAGACAATGTATTGTTTCACTTTTATAAGTAAGGATAGGGATAAACATTGTTTACATATTAGATCTTATATTCAAATCAAATCTGAATCACTAAAGAGCGTGATAAGATCTTGGCTTTTGAATCACATAAATAATAGAGATTTAAAGATTTACAAGTGATTTAAAGATTTACAAGTGATTTAAAGATTTATAAGAGAGTTATAAATCTTTATAAATCTCTTATCATTTATTTTGCGCATCTCTAATTTACAACTCCTTGTCGACGCCTCCAACTCGTTGATAGGCGCGGCTAAAATCACGCACGCACTCATACACACTCCCGTACGGTTACAATAGATTTATAACGAAAACAAGCATGAAAAATTCCACCGACAGACCTTTGGGCATATGGTTATTTATAAAAAAATTATATACACATCATTAAAAAAAAAACCTTTGAATAAATAAACTACGCTTGTACGGTAACTATTCTCCAATTTTCACACTCCATAAGTTATTTATTTACGCCCAAAATTGTGTCAAAAAAGAGCTCAACTGTCCAATTAATTAACTCAATAGTTAAACAATGGACTTGTCTTTAAAAGACGTTTGGACAGACAAGAGGATATTGGTGAAATCTCGTTGAAATACGTAAGATTCGATGTTTGTAACTTTCAATTATTATTATATTACTATTCTGTTTCCATACAGGCTTACATAACGACACAAATCCATATAATTCTTAGTTGTGAACCTACAAAATCAAACAGTGGAGTAATCACAAATAGCGTTTGTATGGAAGAATGTAGAATGACCGCCTAGCGCAACCTAAAGGAATGAGGTGCCAGATTCGAAACTTGAGAACGTCTATTTTGATCGACTTAACATAACTACAGTGTGTCTTTAGATCTAGATCAAAAATCACGAGCCACATTATTATTATGGCCGCATGTGACCAGTGGGCCCTAATTCACGTAATTTCATGACGCGCCGATTAAATTGCAGTGACACTGTAGTTTCTGACAGCGATCGCCGAAGATAAGAGAATACGAAAAGCATTGTTTTGATTGAAACTTAACTGCAACTTCATTTCTTTAGTTACGTGAATTGGCCTACCGGGCCGTATGTTAGACATCATGTCTGCTGCTTTATGAGGAAATGCAGGCGGAGAGATTTTTGAAAATTAAGTATTTGAAAAAACTATCGCTATCGCTCTTCGAGTCCTCGGCGTTGGAGCAGTGCGATAAGGACAACTGCAGCTCCGACTGAATAGCCTAAGAAAAAAAGTAATAATTCGAGGTTCGGCTCTCGACTATTTTCTCCACCGAAACTGGACCAATTTAAAAGTTATTTCATAAATTGATTAAGAATGATATTTACTGTGCCCCTATGTATTTCTTATTTCATTAACAGTTCTCAAATTTGTAAACTAGGCCTCTGTTGACAGCGGTCTAAATATTCAATTTTCTGCATTTTTAAGGGCTTCTAGAAATAATTTATCAACAAAAACGAAACATAGGGACATAAAAAAGTAATTTTTATATAATAACTATGTGAGTTAAACCGTTTAATTTTTTTTGTTTTTTTTTTTTTTTTGTTAGCCTGTACTGTCCCACTGCTGGGCAAAGGCCTCCCTCAATTCCTTCCATCTATCGCGGTTCTGTGCCGCCTCCTGCCAGCTTAATTAACCGTTAACATAATACCGTTTAATTACATTAATAAATTATAAAAAAGTTTATATTTATTTTAGTCTAAAAAATCATTCTCTAGGGGTTATAAACCCGAAAGAAAACAGTCGAACTTTTGTATGGAGAAAAGACCACCCGCATTTCCTCTTAAGGTTTGTCTTTGACAATGTCCGAAAGAAAAATGAAACTTTTAACTGCCTTTCCTGAAAGTATGCGATTTTCGGTTATAATGAAGTTCGTAGTAATTAAACAAACTTTTTGTAGGTTGACAGAATATGTTAAGAGATAGAGTAAAACCACGTGTGCTAGTTTTATTATTGTTATACGTGGGACACTCAGAAAGTTTTGCGAAACTAAAAAAAATTGTTCTATACGTACATATATTTTTATCAAATATTTTCAAAGTACTTTCCACCAGCCTCTATACAAAGATTCATGCGCCTAAACCAGTTTTCAAAACACTTTTTCCAGTCCGCCGCAGACACCTCGTTTACAGCCTGCTCGAACGCAGCCAGCGCATCTTCCGGCGACGAAAATTGTAACCCTTTGAGCTGATTTTTTATTTTTGGGAATAAAAAGAAGTCACACGGTGCTAGATCAGGGCTGTAAGGAGGGTGACCCAGGAGTTTGACTGGCGTGCTGTCCAGGAAGTCCCTCGTTTTGAGTGCGGTGTGCGCAGGTGCATTGTCGTGGTGGAGCAGTAGCCCGCGGAGCCCTGTGTTTGGTCGCTTGTTGCTTATAACAGAGAAAACTTCTGGCAAACATTTGGTAGTATACCATTCGGCATTAATGCTTCTTTGATCCCGTAAGGGAATTGATACCAAGTGGCCAGTCAAATTAAAAAAGCTAGCGATCAAAATCTTACCCCCGCTTCTAGATCGCTTCACTTTGGTAGGCGTTGGCTCATTTTGAAACACCCAAACAGTCGACTGGCGCTTGGTTTCTGGGTCGTATTGATAAATCCAGGACTCATCACCTGTAACGATGTCGTAAACACGCCGAGACGAGCCTGCTTCAAATTTGTTAAGCATATCACGGCACCATTCCACCCGGGCCTGCTTCTGAGCATCGGTGAGGTTGTGCGGCACCCAGCGTGATACTATCCTCCTCACGCGAAGATGGCTGTGTAGAATCTCGTGAACGCTTCCCGATCCAATCTTCAATATGTGTTGAATCTCCTGATATGTAATTCGCCTATTGTCTTGGATTAAATTTTTCACTGCTAGCACGTTTTCTTCGGTAACAGCCGTCAAAGTAAGTAAGCCTGTAACTTATTTTTAAGGGGAACAAACTGGCTCCTGTAATACAGTAATTATACTAGCGCAGGAGTCAGGGAATTCATAAAATGTACAAAGTAATATGTCAATGTCAATAAAAAAAAAAAAAAAAAAAAAAAAAGGGCGACCGCTTCTTTCGTCATCCCCCAAAGTTGGTCGACCGCGCTTGAATTCGTTATACCAACGATACACGGTTGCCTTGGAAGGGCCTTCATCCATGAATGCCATTTGAAGTCTATCGTACGATTCATCCGGTTTCAGGCGACACTTGAAATCGTATAAAATCATAGCTCTAAAATGTTCCCGGGGCAGATCCATATTTCAGTGAGACACAATACTTTGAATTAACTCGCAAAAAATGTGGAGGGAAATTTTGAAATTGGAACTTACTTATTTTTACTTATAAATAATCATATTTTCGAAAAACATTATAACTGGCCAGTCTCCCATATATAAAAACTTTTTTTCGCAATACTTTCTGAGGGGCCTGGTATACTCACCCGGTGAAGTTTAAATCATAAAGGTATTATACTGACGTAATAGAGGCACTGTCACCTCATTATCACGTCACCGAAAGCAAAATGAGTATACCAGGCCCCTCAGAAAGTATTGCGAAAAAAAGTTTTTATATATGGGAGACTGGCCAGTTGTAATGTTTTTCGAAAATATGATTATTTATAAGTAAAAATAAGTAAGTTCCAATTTCAAAATTTCCCTCCACATTTTTTGCGAGTTAATTCAAAGTATTGTGTCTCACTGAAATATGGATCTGCGCCGGGAACATTTTAGAGCTATGATTTTATACGATTTCAAGTGTCGCCTGAAACCGGATGAATCGTACGATAGACTTCAAATGGCATTCATGGATGAAGGCCCTTCCAAGGCAACCGTGTATCGTTGGTATAACGAATTCAAGCGCGGTCGACCAACTTTGGGGGATGACGAAAGAAGCGGTCGCCCTTTGACGGCTGTTACCGAAGAAAACGTGCTAGCAGTGAAAAATTTAATCCAAGACAATAGGCGAATTACATATCAGGAGATTCAACACATATTGAAGATTGGATCGGGGAGCGTTCACGAGATTCTACACAGCCATCTTCGCGTGAGGAGGATAGTATCACGCTGGGTGCCGCACAACCTCACCGATGCTCAGAAGCAGGCCCGGGTGGAATGGTGCCGTGATATGCTTAACAAATTTGAAGCAGGCTCGTCTCGGCGTGTTTACGACATCGTTACAGGTGATGAGTCCTGGATTTATCAATACGACCCAGAAACCAAGCGCCAGTCGACTGTTTGGGTGTTTCAAAATGAGCCAACGCCTACCAAAGTGAAGCGATCTAGAAGCGGGGGTAAGATTTTGATCGCTAGCTTTTTTAATTTGACTGGCCACTTGGTATCAATTCCCTTACGGGATCAAAGAAGCATTAATGCCGAATGGTATACTACCAAATGTTTGCCAGAAGTTTTCTCTGTTATAAGCAACAAGCGACCAAACACAGGGCTCCGCGGGCTACTGCTCCACCACGACAATGCACCTGCGCACACCGCACTCAAAACGAGGGACTTCCTGGACAGCACGCCAGTCAAACTCCTGGGTCACCCTCCTTACAGCCCTGATCTAGCACCGTGTGACTTCTTTTTATTCCCAAAAATAAAAAATCAGCTCAAAGGGATACAATTTTCGTCGCCGGAAGATGCGCTGGCTGCGTTCGAGCAGGCTGTAAACGAGGTGTCTGCGGCGGACTGGAAAAAGTGTTTTGAAAACTGGTTTAGGCGCATGAATCTTTGTATAGAGGCTGGTGGAAAGTACTTTGAAAAGATTTGATAAAAATATATGTACGTATAGAACAATTTTTTTTAGTTTCGCAAAACTTTCTGAGTGTCCCACGTATGTGCGAAATTGACACGTGTAGGAGTGATTTTTAGTGATGTGACATGGACGTTTCCGCATTATCGATATAGTTCAACCGGCCTTACTTTTAAGGAGTATTTTAAAACTGCTAAGCTATTAAGTAACTATTGTTTTAAAATTACAGATATTTGAGACATAATTTTATTTGTCTTAAAAGATTGAGTTACGCAATTAAGGGCTATATTATAATTACATTATTAATGTCACGAAGGTAAGGAATACATAAGTAAAAAATAAAAAAATCAATTAATCATCATTTCAGCCGTAAGACGTCCACTACTGGACACAGGCCTCCCCCAAGCATATATTGGCCATATATGCCATAATCACCACGCTTGGCAGGCGGGTTGGCGATCGCAGTTGGTTGGTTGCACTCCACTTCACTCCACCTCCACTTCCACCTCCACCTCCACTTCCACTCCACTTTCATTCATCCATCTATCCATCCATCCATACTTACAAACTTTCACATTTATAATATTAGTAGGAAGTAGGATAGGATAGGATTTTTGGAACTAAAAATTTTGACTTTCTGTCTCCATAATATTTTGTCATCTTCGGTTGAACTAGTTTTTTATCTCTAACTCTTCTTGTATTATATTTATTTTTAACTTTTACTTTATACTCGTCACTTCGTAGACTTACCACTTTGAATATTTACCATTATTAAAGTAAAGATCTTTATAAGAAACAAACACCGACCCGAACAAATTCCGAAGGTATGGATCGTTGGTGATTTCACTAAAAGATACAGTTATCCTTAAAATATCTACTGCAAACCCTGTAGTTTTTTCGAGGCTTTCAACTTTTTTTTTATTGTATAGGATGGCGAAACGAACTAAAAGCCCACCATATGTTAAGCGGTTACCTTTGCCAATAACAACTGCAATACCATCTAGGCTGTTACCTAAATGGTACCGCAAGTCGGTTCGCAAGTCTCATGTGATTGTAATTACACTGGCACCACACAGCAATGCAAGCATCACTATTTGGCGGAGAATAGTAGATACGGTGCTTATTCGTTTTAACATTTGTGCCCATCCATTTTTCTTTAATAACAGCATTTACAGGAAATCTGGAAGTTATGAAGTTAGCCGGTCAATATTTTACAGCATTTTTAGCCCGGCCGCACATTGTCATAAAATAGCACCGTATTTACATTTTAATATGTCAAAAGCAGACATACGATCCGGAAAATTCTGTCAGTCTGCGGGGCTGGTACTAAAATTAACTGTATAAATGTAAAATAAGCATTATGAAAGTAGTATTGTCCTGCAGATACTTACCTGTGAAACGTCTCTTTGCCATAGACGTACAACATACTATTATAACATCGTAAAAGTACAACCATGGTATAGGTTCCGGCGCGTCAGATTTTTTCTGTGATCAATGAATGAATCATTGTGATTTCCTTCCAATGTGCGGCCGGACTAAATCAACCTTTCAATACTTTCAACCGACTTCAAAAAAAGGAGGAGGTTCTCAATTCGATTGTATTTTTTTAAAGCAGTAACGGACACTAACTTGTGACATGTATGGTGCTAGGTAGTACAAAAAATATATAATTGAAACTATCGACATATCGATATATTTTGAGCAATCCATATGCGAAACGGTTTCATTTTCACGTACACAATATTTTTTTATCTAACACATAATTATTTAAAATAACATATTATGTAGAAAATAGGGTATTTACTGCATGTTATTAATGTATTACTAAATAATTTTAAAAATAACTTCTATGAAAATAAGCATTATGAAAGTAGTATTGTCCTGCAGATACTTACCTGTGAAACATCTCTTTCTTTAGGTTAATAATGTAAATTACACAGCAGTATAACACAGAACACTACATCAATACGATTATTGATATTAATTGGATAAAATACAGAACGATTGTGAAATAAATCATAAAATAATACGAGATTATATTTTGATGGGACGCTATGGGAGATTACAATTGTCAAAATCGGTTCTACTGACATTTTATTATGTCTCTTTCTAGCATATAGGTTTTTTCGTAAAGATCGGTATCTCAGTCGCACACTGTAGTGGTCTATTACGTGAGTATAGAAATGTCTTTGGTTTAAATATAATATACCTGACGGGAAACATATTTATCTGTCAAGGGAATGAAAATATACAAAGTTAAATGTATGCCCGCGCATTTTTTCTGATTCCGACAACAAACTGTTATCAATAATAACTACAAGAAATTATAAACTTGTGAAATAATATCTCGTACGTTACCGCTGACCATCTGATTCGCTTATCCACTTACCAATATCCATGGAATGTAAATGTGAGAGGCCCATAGTCGCCTGTCTCAGTACTTCTACCGCGTCTATCTTGCACTCGAAGTTTAGTTTCTTTTCTACGTAGTCCTGTAACGTCGCCGAACATAGTTCTAAGGCTATGTACCTGGAAAGAAAACACTTTTCTTTACTACTTTATCACCTATGCATCGTCATCAGTCTATATTAGTCTACAGCTGGACAAATGTATCTCCAATAGCACGACCAGCCACTCGCATCAAGCTGCTGCCAGCCACCTTTCCAATTTAATCGCTTCAGCGAGCCTGAGGGTGTCCTACTCTACGTTTGCCGTTTTGTGGTCTCCATTCAAGAAAACATCCACCCCAACGGTTATCAGTTCTTGTTCTTCGGGTAATATGGCCGGCCCACTGCCACTTCAGCTTGCTAAACCTGGGGGCTACTTCGGCAACTTTGGTTCTCTGTCATATCACCTAGTTCCGAGTTCGACCCTTCAGAGACAGTCTATACATACTTATTTATTACTTAAACACTATGGTAGCAAAAGCGTGAAGCGTTAGTACCTTAATTAACTAAGAGATCTGGATGTTCTAAATGGAAGTTTGCTACCTCGCTGATCAAGTCCATTACTCTAGAGCCAAATATCTTACAATAGTGATGCTACTGATGCCACCAGAAAGTATTTAAGTAAGCAAATCTAAAGTTACACTGTAATCCATCGATCTTCAGACCCTCGCTGGTTACCAGCTGGGTGCCACTTGCAGATAAGGCTTCTGCAAATAATATAAAACGTACCTAAACTGTTTATCCCTCTCGGTGCAGTAATATCGCACGACATGCGCATGCGCATCCGACTCGCGCAGCAGCGCCACCTCGCGGTCAGCGAACGTAAAGCACTCTGGTAACAATCTTTTCACAGCTACGTCGCGCTTGTCGAATGTACCTCTGCAAAGAAAGTTTTTTTTTCTCTATAAGTGACCGTTAGTGAGATTTTTTACGAAAAACGATTTTTTGTGACCTTTAAGTAACCCGTAAAATCCCATAAAATCGTTAGCGGCACTCGGAACGATGGGGACTTTTGATATTTTATTTAAAGCCACAATATTAAGCAACATACAAAAACCAAGCTTTCCTTATTTTTTTCCGAAGTTATTTTTTTTTCATCTAATTGCACTGAACTATAGAGAAAAACTCACCTATAAACAAACGTTCCTTCACAACCCTTTCCGAGCACCTGATCAGTGTTGAAAGTGATCCGTCCTATACGGACCTCTCCATTGCCAACCTCTACAAGTTGACCTGTCACTTCACCATTAGATGATGTAGAAGTGTTTGACGTTCTAGAACCACCTTGTGATAGTTGTTGAAACTCGCGAGCCTGCAAATAAGAATCATGAGAGATGATTTTATTTAAGTAAAACTTCTTTACGCACGCTTGACTTGGGGAGTAAGCTGGTGAATGCGTTACGAAAAGTGTGATTGGACGAGGCGACTTTTATTTTGAGATTCAAGATGGCGGACGCGACTTTTTAAGTTTAATCAATATGGATATCGTTTTCGAGGTTTCTCAGGGTGCTGATTACTAATATAACATTTATTTTGAGATCCAATATGGCGGATGCGACTTTTTAAATAAAATCAATATGGGTATAGTTTTCGAGGTTTCTCGGGGTGCTAATTGCGAATACCAGGCCCCTCAGAAAGTATTGCGAAAAAAAGTTTTTATATATGGGAGACTGGCCAGTTATAATGTTTTTCGAAAATATGATTATTTATAAGTAAAAATAAGTAAGTTCCAATTTCAAAATTTCCCTCCACATTTTTTGCGAGTTAATTCAAAGTATTGTGTCTCACTGAAATATGGATCTGCGCCGGGAACATTTTAGAGCTATGATTTTATACGATTTCAAGTGTCGCCTGAAACCGGATGAATCGTACGATAGACTTCAAATGGCATTCATGGATGAAGGCCCTTCCAAGGCAACCGTGTATCGTTGGTATAACGAATTCAAGCGCGGTCGACCAACTTTGGGGGATGACGAAAGAAGCGGTCGCCCTTTGACGGCTGTTACCGAAGAAAACGTGCTAGCAGTGAAAATTTTAATCCAAGACAATAGGCGAATTACATATCAGGAGATTCAACACATATTGAAGATTGGATCGGGAAGCGTTCACGAGATTCTACACAGCCATCTTCGCGTGAGGAGGATAGTATCACGCTGGGTGCCGCACAACCTCACCGATGCTCAGAAGCAGGCCCGGGTGGAATGGTGCCGTGATATGCTTAACAAATTTGAAGCAGGCTCGTCTCGGCGTGTTTACGACATCGTTACAGGTGATGAGTCCTGGATTTATCAATACGACCCAGAAACCAAGCGCCAGTCGACTGTTTGGGTGTTTCAAAATGAGCCAACGCCTACCAAAGTGAAGCGATCTAGAAGCGGGGGTAAGATTTTGATCGCTAGCTTTTCTAATTTGACTGGCCACTTGGTATCAATTCCATTACGGGATCAAAGAAGCATTAATGCCGAATGGTATACTACCAAATGTTTGCCAGAAGTTTTCTCTGTTATAAGCAACAAGCGACCAAACACAGGGCTCCGCGGGCTACTGCTCCACCACGACAATGCACCTGCGCACACCGCACTCAAAACGAGGGACTTCCTGGACAGCACGCCAGTCAAACTCCTGGGTCACCCTCCTTACAGCCCTGATCTAGCACCGTGTGACTTCTTTTTATTCCCAAAAATAAAAAATCAGCTCAAAGGGATACAATTTTCGTCGCCGGAAGATGCGCTGGCTGCGTTCGAGCAGGCTGTAAACGAGGTGTCTGCGGCGGACTGGAAAAAGTGTTTTGAAAACTGGTTTAGGCGCATGAATCTTTGTATAGAGGCTGGTAGAAAGTACTTTGAAAAGATTTGATAAAAATATATGTACGTATAGAACAATTTTTTTTAGTTTCGCAAAACTTTCTGAGTGTCCCACGTATAACATCTATTTTGATATCCAAGATGGCGGACGCGATTTTTGAAATAAAACTTCTTTAGGCACTCTTGACTTGGGGAGTAAGTTAGTGAATGCGTTACGAAAAATTTTAATGCGTTACGAAAAGTTTGATCGGGCGAGGCGAACGGAAGTTGAGAGGGAGAAATAAGTTAGTGAAGATAGAAGGAGAGAGTTACGTTTCGTATATTACTGTAGGAGCAAGAGGGAGAGGCGCGAGCACACTTTTTTTTTTAATGAAGTATTACTTCAGTAGTGTGGTCTAAAGCACACTCGTTTTTTTTTTCTCTAAGTATAGCAGCCCATTGCTTTTGCACTACTGGACGGACACTGACCTTTTCTCAGAATGAAAAGGTTTTAGGTCTCAGTCCGGCACGCTGGCATGCAATTATGACCAATACTTTAAATAAAATCATTCTCTGGCTATTGTTTTTAGCCCCTTTTATCTCGTCTTATTTTTTTATGCACTTTGGTTATTTAGTGAGTCGGGATTATGAAAAATATATGTTTTAACGCCTTACTACGATCGAATCCCAGTTATACCTGCAATACGTTTCGTGCAAACCAAACATACCTTAACGAATTCGAAAATATAAAACTAAGTATGTTTTAGTATTAAAATAAGGGTCACAAAATTTGACTAGACCAAAACCGGTTGACATAAAAACTGACCTACAGATAGACAATAACATTATAAATTTACGAAATACCCGGTGAGATTTTCAAGAGCTTCGCCAAAAAGACACGAACGCGACATTTCTTCTGCAATTTTCATCATATTATTTAACCTTTTGACATAATAGTTATGTTCGCAGCTTATCATTGATATGGAGTTACTAAGTAAGCCACTATAAAGCAGGCCTAATTGCATTTGTTAGTGTTTTTAATTAACGAACACAATAGATTTTTACTTATGTAAAAGTTGATTATACAATATTTTAGATTGAGATAGACTTCAAACTTCAAAAAATCTTAAAAACTGATGAATAGATATAGAACGCACCGTTAGATGGATTCTAAACTGTTTGATTCTCTCGAATTATTAATTTATGAAAAAGATAAGCTCAAACAAAGATTATAATTAGGACTAGATAGTGCTGTGTAAAATGTCTCAAATTTTAACGGATTGAATGATACCATTCTTATCAATTTAATAATTTTAATTTCACACGGAGTAGCTGAACACACGGGAAATACACATATACTCTAGCTAAAGTCAACACATCACAATTGTTCAAGCAAATTGAGGAAATTAGCATTTTCTCATGATCAGTAGAATGATATGAATTTCAAACAAAAGTGTACTACATTCTTGATGTGTGTCAATATAAGTACTACGGGAAACTGCAGATGGGTAACTACAATGTGTACATAGGTATAGGTAGTAGGTAACTATAAAGTGCATAAGCATTGTTTCATTTTTCATCAAGGGTTTTTTTTTTAATGTATTGTCACAGAAAACGTACGTAAACGAAGCCAGCATATAGAACCATAGCACCACCATAGACGTGGCCAAATATTATATAAAAAAACCGGACAAGAGCATGTCGGGCCATGCTCAGTATTATAGGGTTCCTTAAGTAGGTGTAATTACAAACGAATCAAATCGAATATTTATCATGGCTATTTTAGTTTTTGCAATAATCGGCAGCATTCGCGACTCAAAGCGTGTTGTTAGTAGCGCCATCTAGCGATAAATTCAAGAAGCCAAATTTAAGAAGTGTCAAAGTTACTTTTTGTGATTTTAACAAATAGAAAGTAGCTAAAGGAGCATTATTTGCTATGATATTTTTTCTCTAAGGTCAATGACCTTTGAACTAGGACGTTTTAAGTATTTTTCAGTTTTCTCTCTATAACTCAAAAAATTATAATCACATTATACTCGAAATAAATTTAAAAGAGAGTTTTTACAAAGGTCTATCTATGTGGAAGATTATAAGTTTCTATGTTGCATAGTTTAGAAATGGCAGGGGGGGGGACACATTGCAAGCCACTTTGGCGGGCTATATTTCGCAGATGGTACACCTGATAAAAAAGTGGTGTATGAAACATTACCTTCATTTTAGTAGACCTATTCAATGATACCCCACACGAGGGGGGGCAGCGAAAAAAAAATATTCATCCCCATTTCACATGTATGGACGCCACCCCTAAAATACGTAAAAACGATTTTTTTATTCTTTTAAAATTGAGATCTATATGTAGACTATTTTTTAACAAAATTTAATTTACTTATGTTTATAACTGTAGAAGTTATTAAGCTGTAAAGGATTAGGACAGACGGACAGACGGACGGACATGACGAAACTATAAGGGTTCCTTGTAGGACTTCGGAACCCTAAAAAAGCGTTTCATTTTTCTTCAAGGGGTTTTTTTTTATGTATTGTCACAGAAAACGTACCTAAACGAAGCCAGCATATAGAACCATAGCACCACCATAGACGTGGCCAAATATTATATAAAAAAAAGCGTGAACCATTGACATGCAAGAAGAAGACCGAAAAGGTTATTTGAATATACTGACCCTATGCTCATGCGCAGATAGGTACTACCGTTCAATTCACTCAAGATGACATGTTTTTTGTTTTACGTTGGACCGATTACTGTTCTAATTCAATACAATTGAGTAATAATTTTTTTGTGGTGAATGATTTATCAATGTTATTTAGAAACAGCTCATTACGGTCATATTAATATAGTTACATTCCATTAAAAACTATCCGTTATAAATAGCCGGCATAGCAAATAACGTCACCAAAATTTCACTGTCAATTCCAATCGCATACAACTATGATAAGAAAAATAAATGCAATACATAAATATTAATCACGTTTGTAACGGCGTGTTGGCACCATCAAGCCGGCCGCATGGTGATAACAACGCACTTTACGATTCAAAATTACATTACATAGTATTGTAGTTGTAGTTACCTGATAACGAAGATACCAGAACATGGTGATCACCAATCCCACTAAAATTATCAGCGCCACCTTCAGAACTTGATTCTCCTGCTGATGGAACCACACGTACGCCTGCTTGTACCACAAATCGGGCCTAAAATCAAACCCTTCGAACAATTCTTCTGTCTGAACAGACACCGAAATAGAATTCGACTTCAAATTCGTCTCGTTTTCGACATCATTGTCGCTTTCAGAATGGACTTGGCCATTGATTAATTTTAAAGCACTGTTCTGTGAATTGTGGACGCTTAGAAAGTTTGAGTTCGGTAGTTGAGGCATCCATGTCGTGGTCAGTTCGGGTACTTTGTAGTGTCCCAGCAGGAGGTAGGGCGCTGATACGTGAACGTTCAAGTCTTTGAGCTTATAGTGCACGTTCTTGAATGGCTCGTATTGATGTGTTTCTGACTTGGCCTCGGTTTCTGTTGGCCCTTCTAGGAGCATGGGCTGCGCGTGGCCGGTCGATATTGTGATTGTGTTTTTGTCTACTAGAGATGATAGAGCGTAGAGGCCGTGGTTGTGTTCGCCGACGTATAATGTGGGACTGAAAAGAAAGATGATTTTACATTAACTCTTTTTTTCCGTAGACTTTCCAAAGTTAGGTGAACAATTATGTTATGTTAAAATTTGGTGCTCAATCATCTACTGAACTTTGACGTTGACTTTGTACGAACGAAAATGCTATTTAGTGTTATGCTATCACGTTTTACTTAATGACCCAATAAGTACCTTCTTGTATTTAGAAAACAACTGCAAAAAAATTAACAATAAGATATTGCGTGTTTTTATTGCTCACGAAGTGTGAGATATGATGATATTTTTACTAGCTCGGCGTTTTGTTAAAGATTTTTAATTATTCTATTATAATAAGTATTCGTTCTGCGAGCAATGTGCCCCGCCCACTGCCACTTAAGTTTGGCAATTCTTCGGGCTATGTCGGTTACTTTCGTTCTCCTGCGAATGTGGACCGACGACCTGGTGAAGGTCGCGGGAATCCGCTGGATGCGGAAGGCACAGGACCGGTCGTTGTGGCGATGTTTTTGGGGAGGCCTATGTCCAGCAGTGGACGTCTTTCGGCTGAAATGATGATGATGATGAATAAGTATTATAATACTTTAAGGGGTAGGAAACTTACGAAAGCGTAAATTAGATTTGATTACGAAAATTTTACACATAACGCGTGAAAACATTACAATGGTTTTATTTTTTTCGTAGTTTAAACGTCATCATCAGTTTAAACGTAAAACATACGAATTTTTCCAAAGTCACCTTTAAAATACTACCTTCTAAAACAAATCACAAGATATATTTATTTATATCGCGGAAATGTAGTCAACGATGCGTGGAAATAAATAAGTATCAATAGTAATGTTACGTGAGCCTTTCAATGAGAAAAACGATTAAGCGATTACGAGTCTTATTGTCACACAGGGTAGAGTTCAAAGTAGAAGTTTGCATGAGAAGTTTGTTTGCAGCTGTAATGACTGAATGCACTGCTGTTATGAAATAACCTACTTCTCTGTAATATTGTATTATAATCAGCCGGTCTGCACTTCAATGTATTATCTGAACAATACTGAAATAATGTTCGTTGTAATAATATTTGCTTGCTATTGAAATAATGTTTGTTTGAGATGATGATATCAGGTGGACCGACGACCTGAAGAACGTGGCTGGGGAGGACTGGATGCGGAAGACAGAGGACCAAGTGTTGTGGCGCAACTTGGGAGAGGCCTATGTCCAGCAGTGGACTGCAATAGGCTGAGTTGATGATGATGAGATGATGACAGTGATGCATTTTTAGGAATACATCCGTTAGAGAGTATATAGTATATTCCTTGGACACAGACCCCGAAGTCACATAAGATTTTATGTGACTAAAGCACTCAAACTCAAGACTACAATAGGCTTTAGGAAATAGGTAATTTAAGTAGCATATGCACTAAAAAAACGTTTTAGACGTTTCAGTAGTAGTAAAGCTCCTTTTTCCTTTATTTTTTTATTTTAGGAGAATCTACACTCGAAGTTGTTGACGATTATGTATACCTAGGACAAACTGTCCAGCTAGGTAAGTCCAACTTCGAGAAAGAGGTCAATCGTCGAATCCGACTCGGTTGGGCAGCGTTCGGGAAGCTACGCAATATCTTCTCGTCCAAAATACCGCAGTGTCTCAAGACGAAAGTCTTTGACCAGTGTGTGTTGCTAGTAATTACTTACGGTACTGAAACGTGGTCGCTCACAATGGGCCTGATAAGAAGGCTCAAAGTCACTCAAAGGGCAATGGAGAGGGCTATGCTCGGAGTGTCCCTGCGTGATCGAATCAGAAATGAGGAGATTCGCAGGAGAACGAAAGTAACCGACATAGCCCGAAGAATTGCCAAACTTAAGCGGCAGTGGGCGGGGCACATTGCTCGCAGAACGGATGGCCGATGGGGCAGTAAAGTTCTGGAGTGGCGACCGCGTACTGGAAGGCGCAGCGTGGGTAGGCCCCCCACAAGGTGGACCGACGACCTGGTGAAGGTCGCGGGAATCCGCTGGATGCGGAAGGCACAGGACCGGTCGTTGTGGCGATGCTTGGGGGAGGCCTATGTCCAGCAGTGGACGTCTTTCGGCTGAAATGATGAAAGCTCCTTTGTGAAAGAGCTCGTCCGGGGAAGTACCTACTACCACTGTAAATAGTGTGGATTGTACGATCTGCAAGGTTAAGCTGCACTAGCCGCGGTCAGTCTGTGGATAGGTGACCGTTTCGTTACACATCGAGACCCCTTCGTGCCCCGGAGAGCACGTAAAGCCGTCGGTCCTGCGCCTGATCTCTCTGGTAGTGTCGAATAGTCGTCCCATCGGATAATGAGAGTGAGGGAATAGTGTGCACCTGTGTTTTTGCTCACACTTGTGCACTATAATACATCCCGCGCAGATGGCTAGTCTACGTTGAGATTGGCCGCCGTGACCGAAATTCGGCCGGGAGGACATTATTACTATTCATTACTTCTGCCGCCAAACATAAACTCTTGCATTGCTGCGTTTCGGTGCGAAGGCTACGTGTGCCGGTGGAATTACAATCACGTGAGACTTTCCATCTTCATGTCTCAGTTTGGCGAACTGACTCGCCATAACATTAAGCAATAGCCTAGGTGGTGTTGCAGTTGTTATGAGCAAAAGTAACCGCTTAACATCAGGTGGGCCTTTAGCTCGTTTCGCCATCCTATAACATAAGAAAGTCCAGTTACAGTCGACCGCACTTACAGTGGTAAAAGTTTGACCTTGATAGCGTCTTTATTTCTTAAGCAGTAAGGGTGGTTTTCGTTATAGACAAAGTCAACCGCATGTCAGTGGTAGGTAACATTTGATGTTACCTACCACTGACATGCGGTTGACTTTGTCTTTAAAAAATACATGATACATTATTATTTGTATTCGACCTTGTTTTTCTAATTACACAACTACATCGTTACCTAATCAATCCTTGGATTTAATTGTATCGGTAACTACAAAACTTAGATTATCGATTTGATTATCGATAGAGCAAACATGACACGAGTCGAGTGTTGAATGTCTGGCACGCGAGATATCCACTATAAGTCGATAGTTTCCTCCACGGACGTATACAACCTTATTCTTAGTTTATTTATGCTAAACCTCTTAAGGAGTCATTGTACTCATCATTATGAACAACTTTTACTATGGGACCAACCCAGAAATCGCGAAAACTGCTGTAGGTACCCTACATTTGTGTTCACATAAATCGAGAAAATGTAGGGAACGCGATTTCTGAATTGGTCCCATAGTAATAGTTGTTCATACTGATAAGTGAAATGACCCCTTACGAGGTTTTCAGTTAGTTCAATAACACGTAGTATAAGGAGTTCAGGGGGTTCGGACAACATTGGACCCTCGTCTATGCAAAAACGCTGATATTCGCCGAATATCTACTTTTTGTATCCTGCCCACAAAAAAATATTGTTGAACGCGCTGCTTGGTTGACATAGCAACGAACGCTAGTTGTGAGGTGGTATATTAAGGAAGCGAACTATGGATACTAGTATCGCTTGTGGTCGAAATTCGACCAATTGTGTCTATAAAGCAGCGTTTTTTATGGGGAAAACATGTGTTTATATTTATTTTATTTTACTTGCTTACCGGCAACACACACACATTCATGATTTTTTATAGTGCACATTTATAGCACAGTGGCACAGTACCTTTCGAATGATATAAGTTTCATTATCCTCCATTTATGATAAATACTAAAAAAGGTGGAAACCACGATTTTAGACTTTCACGTATTAATAATTATCGATTCCAGTGCATTTCTTAAAATTATAAAAAGATGCTATACGAAATGATATTTTTTTTTTATACACACGGCTGGATGCGGAAAGCGTTAGGCCGGTCATTGTGGGGTGCTGGCCAGAAAACCTCCACGTGTGTCTGACGGCTGCTTGTCCCTCTGGACACGTCTGGAGGGAACGGCAGTTGTTAGGCCGGTGCATCCTGGGTACGGGCAATAGAATCCTTTTGAGAGATTAACCTTCGGGGGATCTTATTGCCTGTGGCGAATATTCTGGTACGGGAGGGGCCTCATGTGGGCCAACGGGGAGTTGCTCCACGCGTCCCTCTGATGCAGAGGGCACAGTGTAAGAGTAGGGGCGGGCCCGGTGTGCACTCACCCTGCCACTGGGCAGGCAGCGGGGGGACTGTCCTTCCCTGCCCCCGATCAGTCGATCTCGTAACCCCAGGAGTGCCCGCTGAGTAGTGTTCTCGCCTCTTGGGACCGAGGGTCTTGACTTCACGGCTCGGACCGCGAGGAAGAAAACCTCTATAAAAAAATACGGGAGGATGGGGCTTGCGAGCAGCAGACTCGGGGTAGTCTGCTGCCCAACCAGCAGCTGGCGTAGCTAGTGTAGTTGGAGCAGCTGGCATAGCTGGTAAAGGCCCTTGAGGTGAGGTGGCGTGCAGTGTTCGCCCTTGTGCGCCACCTAGGAGGGTGCGGCCAACGTTAGGCCGCACGGGGAGAAGGTGCTCGCCTGCTTGTGGCGGGCCGGGAACTGTCGGGGTTGGTTGTGTGAATACTCACGGGTTCCCACGCCCCCGGCTAAAGTAGTTGAAGGAACACCGTGGTGGTTTTAGTCGGTAATAGTCCGACACTGGCTCCGCCTACCCCGGGTGGAGTGCGTCCATAAGGATTTAGCCACGGCAAAAAAATAAAAAATAAAAATGGCCGGTCGTTGTTGCGATGCTTGGGGGAGGCCTATGTCCAGCAGTGGACGGAAATGATGATGATGATACACACACACAACACGTAAAAAATACAACTTGAGCACAAAGGCGCTGCTTATCTCTAAAAGAAATATCTTCCAGCAGACCTTCGACAAATGAGAATAAAAAAAGAAAAACACCGATACTAAATTATAATCGGTATCCTCAAAATTTGTAATGTCAGTTACTATCAGGTACACGCCCACAGAAAGATGATAATCATTAAATCCCAAAGGCGCGAGCCTGCGACCATTTATCGGACTAAGTTATCACAAGATTTTTGTAATATCGGAATACATTTATCTGATATTAGGATCGACCCATATAAACATCTAGACGCCGCGACAGTTAATTTAGATCAAGTAAGTAATTTTTAAGTCACCTACAACGTGAGAACCTTCAGAAATTTTCCAAAAAGGCCCCAGTGTGTTCGAAACCCAGACCAGCCTCAAAATGCCGCATAAACAAAGTTTTAATGAAGACACAATCGTAAAATGTTGGCGGGGGACAGGGGGTAGACGGCACGTTGCGATTTGTCGGCTCAAAAGTTCGGTGGTATGATTGGTGCCGCTCGCTGACAGAGTGACGTCCCGATTGGCAGCGGGGCGTATACTGGGAGTCAGGGAAACGCTCCCGATACTGAAAGGCTATTATTATACTACCTAAACACAATCGAATACCAATAACCATTAGCTACTCATTGTTTTAGTGATTTGGTATTTTGCAAACCCGCAATGTAAAGCGTATAAAACTCGAGATCAATGCCGCACGTACCTACGCTCGCTACGACACGGACTGCGTATGCGAGCGGATGTCGTTCACCCCTAGCGCCAGCTGTTTTATTTGAATTACATTACGAACTTTGAAAAATCAAGTAAATAAATGGGTGTTTTTTGCAAATCAGTTTTATTTATTTGCCCAAAGCGGATTATGTATGAAAAATGCAAAAAACATATGAAAAAATTTTAAAAATGGAATCGCTTCTGGAACCGGTTTCGTATCAGTAATCACCAGCACTATCACCTATCTTCGTTTTCGGAAGCGTTTCCCTTACACCCAGTATATACAGAGCTACTGCATATGCTTGGTGTCCGGGGGTATTCGGCTAAGTGACGTCTAGAGGCTGTCGTGTCGTCTGTAGTTCGAAATAGCTCCAACTCCCTATTTGAGCCCTCTAAAAAACTGGGTTCTTTCTCCCGAAACAAACACCTATAATTTCTTCATAGATATCATCACGCCTGTATTCCCTGAATGAGTAGGCAGAGTTGTATAATCCACGTTTCACAATTTTTCTGAAAATTCTAGAAACCATAAAACATAGGTACTTACTACAACTCAATATTAGAGTTCTTAATCCCCTGTCCATTGGTCAACGTCGTGGCATCTTCCATGATATGATCCAGCGTATCATCTCCTATGGAGTTGAAGGGGACAGAGATAAGCCCCTCTCTGTCTAGCAAATAGGCGGCTACGACTGGGGTCTCGAAGTTGTGGGACCATACCAGGTCACCCGTCTTGCGATCGAAAGACATCACCCGGCCGTTCGATGTTGATGTGAAGTGGATAATGCCTAAAAAAGATCGTTATAATGTATTATAAAGTCATGTAACAATCAAACAACATTTAATTGAACCATTGACACGATAAGAAGATAAATCATAAAGAATTCGATCAGTTTTTTGCCGGTTCTTCTCTACAGAATCCACGATTTCGAAACGTGCAACTAGAGCACACCTTGGACACTCATAACAACATACATAACCAGCCCATTACTGTCCCACTGCTGGGCACGGGCCTCTTCTCAGTATGAGAAGGCTAAGGCCTTAGTCCACTGGACAGTTGGACACTCAATACAATATAATTGCTAGCACCACCTACATACACAAGATTAAGTCTGTATACGAACACACACACGTGTAGGCTAGGGATGCTCGCCGCTCGTAATGCCGACTGGGTTTCAAGCGTTTCCCAGCAGTTCTCTGAGATGGCGTGCTTGTATAGCGACTGGCGATTAACATGCATTGCAATGTTACAGTCCAATTGCCAGTAAACCACGGGTGGGTGAGGGCCGCGGCGAGGAATCTTAAATTGGCGAGGGGCGGTGAGTGGCCGTTCTGTACGTTGGTACTATTAGGTATTCTGTGACTAGAGTCAACCTTTCATTAGTGCCTGTGCATAAGTCTATTTGAAAAAAAATTTATTTGAATTCCATATCACATAAGCAACAGACGTCGCAGGCACAAGGTGCATGTGCATGTGCATGGATAGCATGTACCTCAATTTCTGTGGATCTGTGAACTGGCTATGTAATGACTGTAAAGAGCAACAATAACTTAAACTGAATCTACCTTCATTATAATCGAAGACTCCATTCGTTAATTAGAACTAACATAACATCACGCCTGTATTTCCCCGAAGGGGTAGGCAGAGGTGTAATAGTACACCCACATTTCGCCAGTTATGTTATAGTCCCATGTAATAGGGGGCGAGCCTATTGCCATTGACCGGGCACAAATCCAGACTCCGGGTTGCTACTGAGAATTTCCTAATGAAAAAACCCAATAATAAATATATAAATAAATAAATATCTTTGGGACATTTTTACACAGCACCATCTAGTCCCAAACTAAGCAGAGCTTGTGGTATGGGTACTAGACAATGGATATAATACGTATATACTTTTTTTTTTTTGTAAATACATACTTATAATACATAAGCAACACACCCAGACCAACACAAACACTTATGTTCATCACACAAATATTTGTGTCCTGTGGGAATCGAACCACGACCTCGTTATCAGCAGTCCGACACTCGAACCACTAGACCACAGAGGTCGTCAAAAAATAATACTTTACCCGACCCGGGAATCGAACCCAGGACCCCACGCTCCGCAGTCGCGCTTGCAACCACTAGATCAACGAACAAAGAACTAAAAACTAGAACAGAACTGCCTTTTTGGATTTAGACTTTTCCTACTTCCTACTTTTTTATTTTTAATATTATATTATAAACGTGAAAGTTTGTGAGGATGTATGTTTGTGAGGTTTGTCACTCTTTCACGCAAAAACTGCTGTATGGATATTAATGAAATTTGGCATACAGATAGAACATAACCCGGATTAACATATAACATATAGTCTACTTTTTATCCCGGGAAGATGAACAGTTCCCGAGGGATGCGCGATAAACGACATTCACGCGGGCATAGGCTAGTGGGAAAATAAACTAACTTTACAAATTACTGAGTGACAAAAAAACACCTGTACAACAAAAACCTTACCATAATCATTCAGCATCTCTTTCCCCATAGCAAGAGAGGTGTAATCAAAGAATGTGACATTCCACTTATGATTCTGATTCTTAGAATCGTGCATCAGTATATTGTACTCAGTTCTCGCAACATAGATGCCTCTCTTTTTGTCCGGCAAGCATGTATTGTCATCAGAGTTCTTGAAAATCTTTGATTTGTCGAAACCTACAACAGAATGAGAAATGTAAACTTGGTAATTGACACATAACAGAATAAGTACAAGTTGTGCGGATAATCATGTGATGGATATTGTTATCAAAGGGTTAAAACCATAGAAATCTAAATAATAAGGTAATAGAAATGTAATCTACTGTCTTTTAATAGCGGAACGCGTGTCGTCGGTTCGCCACTACCAACACATAAATACGCAATTACGCCTACCATATTTCTAGCATTTAATGCAAAATAAATTAAGCCTAAAACAAATTTCCGCTGTTGGATAAGCTGCAAAATATAATTTTAGTGACTCTGCATCCAAAACAGCACTGATGATCAAGCAAACGGTTCGCGCACTGGTGTTCTACTAATCCTGTACGCGGCGACACTGTTACGCGCCTTTGCTACTTCTATTATCATACTATTTAGATTTCTATGGTTAAAACTCTTAAAACTGGTACGCCCACAATTTAATGGTTTAAAATTTCGCTCCACGATACGAAGCTACGTTGTCGCTATTAATTGAAAGTCCCTCCCTCCTATAATATCCCATATAACAGAAAAACCTGAAACATCATAAACAATATCTAGCCCCTAAATGAGAGATATGATGCTAGGTAGCATTCGATTTTTCTACTCACATACATACTATCAAGCCTGTTTCCCATTGGGGTGTGCAGAGACTACAGATTTCCACACGTTAATCCAGACACCTTTTTCGCTTTATCTATGTTCATTACCTCTTTATGCTTTACGTATATGCAAAAACTTAGTCGAATCACAGTTTTACTATCTATAAAACTGTGGTCGAATGATAAATAACAGTTCTATAGGTGTACAGATTTATGCAGGTACGGAAATATAGACCAATCACTGTTGGTCTGGCAGAGGCTAAGGCAGAGACGAATCTAAGCGTGAACTCATGCTTCCAACTGTCAAATAGCACTGCATTTTGACAGTTGGAAGCATGAGTCCACGCTTAGATTCGTCTCTGAATATAAGCCTAAGAGGTAAATTATACGTTGTATTATAACAGTCGTGCTATTTTCCCTGATGAGATAAACACAGATTTGTACGGTATTAGAGTGAAGGACATTAGCAGGATGCTGATTACATTTTGAGCATTTGAGCCATATCATTATTCATTTAAAATATTTTAGATTAACCTCCGAACGTAACGATGAAAGATACAACAAAGGTTCGTCCGGGGAAGTACCTACTACCACCACCGTACACACGGCTATACATCAAGCTGTACATTTCCAGTATAAGCTGACCTCGCATTGTATAGGTTTTCTTTGAAACGCGAGGTCAGCTTATACTGGAAATTTACAGCTTGATGTGTAGCCGTGTGTACCTACTTCTCCGCCAAATAGTAAAGCTTGCATTGCTGTGTTTCGGTCTGAAGGGTACGGGTGCCGGTGAAATAATAATCACATGAGACTTTCCATCTTCATATCTCAGTTTGGCGAACCGACTTGCAGTACCATTTAAGCAACAGCCTAGGTGGTATTGCAGTTGTTATGGGCAAAGGTAACTGCTTAACATCAGGTGGGCCTTTAGCTAGTTTCGCCATCCTATACTATAAAAAAAAAATACAATCCTATAGTACTAAAACAATGGCCCAACCATCAAAGATGTCAATGTTCTAACATGCAAAATGTGCCAGATGCGCTTTTTCAAATTAAAATGTATGGTGCTGGTAACACAACTGCGTATATTGATCATAAATCCTATACGTAGATATTTGTTTCTGGTAAAAAGGGATGCTTGCTTGCATTGCTGTGTTCCAGTGCGAAGGGTACGGGTGCCGGTGAAATTACAAACACAAAGATTTTCCATATTTAGGTCTGTTTGGCGAACGCGATTTGAAATGAAATTTTCATCACATCCAGGCAACAACCTAGATGGTATTGCAGTTGTTGGGCAAATGTGCCTTGAGATCGTTTTGCCATCACAACCCACAAAAAAAAATTATCATTTTGATAGGTAGGATAGGAACACAACAGCGCAACTCAATACAAACTTGTCGTAAGGTTGAACTTTTTTCGAATCGCAAAGAACTGCTTTTGACAGTTTCAATACAATACAAATCCTCTTTATTGCACAACAAGATTATATGTAAGGTTCTCACAACGTAAATTCCTCCCGAACGAAACTTCGGTATCTAAACTGAATGCAGGTTGACACTTGTCTTGCAAGTTCAGCCAAACACAACGGCCGGTTTTTTAACCGACCAATGCGCGGCTTGCCCTATCACGCGATGTGTGTACTATGCCTTAAGTTATTATAGTGACCGCCACCCGACCGAACAACAGAGGCAGTACACCACGCAGTACACTAGAAGCACTCTCGTCGCGAGCGCGTATTACACCACCTGATCGGCTGTGTTCACAAGAAACTTTTATAACGTGTGTGTGCCAGAGATCGCCGGCGCCGGTAGAAGATTAACCCTGAGCAGCAGACAGCAGCACCACCAGGTAAGTCGTGCATTGTATTGTGCTTGTTGCGAACGATGCGAACATGCTGTCAACCTGTTCATAACCACGTACAAGTGAAATCATCGTAATTGTCTCTTTTCACTTGACCCCAATGTGCGTAATTTTGATTTGCGCACATTTAATGGTGCCGAAACCCGAGAACGTTATCTATTTCGTTCTATTTGTCGTAATCTTCTCACCGTCCGCCTTTTTCAAAACTTCGTAAAATCTCTGGGCACATATTTCATCGTTAAAAATCTAAACAGTCATCGTTATTAACATAAACACAGCGATCTTTAACCTAATACGTACTTGCATCATTTTTTATAACATTTAAAATCATTATCGTGCTAACTTTTCCAAAAGAGGTGGGTCTACCTACCTAGGAAAGTAGCTTCTTAACGTATACCTACTACACTACACGCACCAACCTATTGGCCAAACGCGATAAGGTTAGGATCGTAACAAGAATTGTGTTGTCTTATGATTGTATTGCAAATCAGTACAAATATTCTCTTTAAAATTCGTAATTTGTAGCTACCTATCGGTGCAATATAATCATATATAATCGACCCTTTCTTGTCACCACCAACGAACTATTGTAAACATCGTTAAACACTCCGACAATCGTCCAAGGTTAAACATTGAACAAGGGGATCAGTCATAAGTCACAACGTAAACTAAGTAATAGTATCCATTCGTAAACATTGCTTTGAAATATGAACAACGTATTTATTCTACAACTAATCTAGGTACGAGAACATAACGTCTTTATTTATAATAACGGTTTTCTTTGTTAATAACGGTTATGTCTTATTTAACTAAACGTCGACTTAAACCAAAAAAGTCCACCGACATGGATCAATGTACCAAAACACCTGAAGACTTACCGAGTTTACGTCGAAAACGTACCTTGGCTTATAATCGTTTAGCTAAAACATTAGAAGTTGCGAAGCTCGCTGAATCTGATGGAAAGCAATTAGATAAATTTCTTTCGTATTTCTCTGAACTAAAACGACACGTGGCTTGTTTCGAAGAGGCTCATGCGTACATACTCAGTCTTATCGATCCCTCCTCGGAAGAATCGGAAGATGAACTTCGAAGCGAATTCGACGAAAATTATTTCGACATTCTTACCATACATCGGCGTCTTACTGAGGATAACGATATCGATAAATCATTTGATAGATCACATAATCAGAGCCAATCTCGTAACGTAAAAGTAAAACTACCTAAAATTAATCTCCCTCAGTTTTCGGGAAATATCAAGACATGGCCAGAGTTCTATGATATTTTCTCGTCGTTAATTCACGAAAATGAATCCCTATCGGACACTGAGCGTATGCATTATTTAGTATCTAGCCTGTCAGGTGACGCATTAGCACTTATTCGTGTATTCCCAGCTACTGCTCAATATTATCAAGAAGCGTATGATGCGCTCTTAGCGAGATACAAAGATAAACGTGAGCTAGCATTTACGTGTTGGAAAGAAATGCAACATATTTCTTTGAAGTCTACCAACGCTCATGAGCTCCGTCGTGTTTTAGATACGTTCAATGAAAACTTGGCTATTCTGAAACGGCTCGAACTACCCACTGACCAATGGGATTTCATCTTGTGCTACCAGTTATTGTCCAAGATGGATTCAGCTACCCGATGCGAGTTCGAACAAGAGCATCCGAATAACGAGTTGCCAACGTTCGCAACACTAAAGCAGTTTCTTTATTCCAAATGCGAAGCTCTTGTCCGTGACGAGCATTTTACATCTAATCCTGTAGATCGAGCCCGGAGTAACCAAAACGTGAAATCAAACGATAGTAAACCGAATCATAATTCATCAACTAAGAAGCCTACTGCTGCGTTTCTATCCAACACGAACGAAAAGTCGCCGTCAGTGGCTGGCTCATCAGTATCTAGCAAACGCGTATATAAATGTCCCTTCTGCAATGAAGAACATTCAATTGGTCACTGCAAGTCCTTTGCACAAAAGTCTGTGCAAGAACGTTTAGATTATGCCAAGAGTCATCATTGGTGTTTCAACTGTCTGAAATCGTCTCATGGACTCCGAGACTGCAAGTCTATCTTCCGTTGTCAGAAATGTCATAAACGACATCATAGTCTTCTACACCGTGATAATGATTTAGATAATTCACAGCGTGATAATGACAATGAAACCATATCAAAACAAGAGACACCGCGGGTTCTAACTACGCTTAATAACAGATCATTAGTGCTTCTTTCAACTGCAAAGATACAAGTAAAAGATTATAATAACCAATTTCAAACGTTACGTGCATTGATTGACTCGGGCAGTCAATCTCACTTTATTACAGAACAAGCTGCAAAGTTGTTAGGTGTAGAACGAACCGAATCGCATCGAAACATAAGTGGATTAGGTCAATCTTCTTTATCCGCATCCAGCGTCGTTACTCTTGATATAGGGGTTGGTGGAAAGGTTCTTTTCAAAGTTGAGGCCCTTACGTTACCTAACATTTGCGGTAAAATCCCTTCCATCAAACTCAACAAAGCGTCATGGAATCACGTACAACACTTGGCGTTGGCCGATCCAGAATGTCATTTGCCTGGAAACATCGATATTCTTCTCGGGGCTGAGATCTTCTCTTCGCTTTTGCTTACTGGAAGTGTCACCGGAGGACCAAATGAACCTTCAGCACTTAATTCTGTATTCGGTTGGCTTCTCATGGGAAACTCCAAATATGTCAACGGTTATCGCGACGAAGTCAATACATTCTTTGTGAGCAATGACGGAGCACACAGCAGCCTCGATGCCCGCCTCGATGACAGTGTCAAGAAATTCTGGGAATTGGAAAATATACCAGCTTGTTCGAAGTTAACACCAGAAGAAGAACTTTGTGAATCTAAATACATTAACGAACATCAGCGTGATGAAACTGGAAGATACATAATAACTTTACCTTTCAAATCCGAACGTAACGAATTTCCAGGGTCACGTGATGTAGCACTTAAAAGATTCCACGGCCTTGAACGAAAACTATCAAAGGACCTTGCTTTACGACAACAATATAATGACTTCATGAGGGATTACATAGACAGCGGTCACATGACTAAAGTACCAACCAAAGACTTAAGTAAAGGTAGATATTACATACCGCACCACTGCATTATACGCCCAGATAGTGCCACAACGAAACTCCGTGTGGTTTTCGATGCGTCCGCGAAGGACGCTAGTGGCTCCTCGTTGAACGACGCGTTACTTATCGGTCCCAAACTTCAGGCGAACATAGTAGAACTTTTAATGTCTTTTCGCTTACATGCTATAGTATTTACCTCAGATGTTCGGCAAATGTACCGTCAAATCCTTTGTTCTGAGGCTGATCGCGACTTTCAACGTATATTTTGGAGATTCAACGACTCTGAACCCATCAACGAGTACCGACTCAATACCGTCACTTACGGAGTTTCTGCTGCACCGTATCTTGCTATCCGCACAATTAAACAGCTAGTCGAGGATCATGGCAACGAATATCCCATGGCTGCCACTGTTTTAGATACAGATATCTACGTTGATGACGTCGTAAGTGGATGTCGTACATTAGAGCAAGCACAGAAAACTAAAACCGAAATAATTAAACTAATGCTAAAAGGCCAATTTCAGCTTCGAAAGTGGGCGAGTAATGCTCCAGAGTTGCTCGCAGATCTATCGCCTGATGAACGACTTATCAATACCGATAGCGTATCTTTAGACGTCGAAACATCCAACACCCTTAAGGTACTTGGTTTGAAGTGGAACCCAATCACGGACATGTTCACGTTCGACGTTAGACCATTAATTCATAAATGCAGCAAACGGACGATCCTTAGTGAACTTGCTCGTATCTTCGACCCGTTAGGATTCCTCTCACCGTTGACGTTTCTTGCTAAATGTTACGTTCAGAAGTTATGGATATTACAGATTGGTTGGGACGAGTCACCTCCGCCGGAAATCATTCGCCAGTGGAAACGTTACTGCGATCAATTACCACTATTGAAAACTCTAGAAATTCCCCGAAATCTGTCCGTTAATAATATCCAATCATGTCAAATTCATGGGTTCGCCGACAGTTCTGAAGCTGGATATGGAGCAGTCGTATACTTACGCATCGTTGACAGTGATGACAACACCGAAATCTTCTTTCTTTGCGCAAAGTCCCGCGTGGCCCCTGTTAAGAAAGTATCGTTACCTCGTCTGGAACTTTGTGCAGCAGTCCTGTTGTCTGATCTGTTGAAATTCGTCATAGAAACGTACTCACCGTCACTCCCGGAAACTCACATCTTCGCCTGGTCCGACTCAACCGTTGTTCTTGCATGGCTAAATTCTCCTCCCACCCGCTGGAAAACATTCGTTGCGAACCGCGTTAGCCATGTCCAAGATGCGATACCAAATGCTCAGTGGAATCACGTCCCTACAGAAGACAATCCAGCCGACATCGCATCTCGAGGTTTGCTTCCTGAGGAACTGCTCCATTGTCGCTTATGGTGGGCGGGACCAACCTGGCTTCC